>JAPMLY010000620.1:0-45000 GCA_026401115.1 Tetraselmis chui
CCTGTACAATGTCCTGCAATGTACTGTAGCAGGACTGTACTCGTCACACTCGTACTTTGTATATATATGTATAATCTATCTGACGCAGCAAACCTCACGTACGAAAACGTACTAACACATAGACTCTCTCTCTTCTCTCTCTTGTCGCTCTCCACCAAATGGGTGATTTATATTGAATATTTCTATAGAAACTTATCTAACGAGGCAAACCTCACGTACGAAAACGTATCAATAGGTAGATTTTATACACGCCTGGGCAGCACCATTATCTTACGTCACATCAAATACCAATTAACACAAGAAAGGGCGATGCTGTGTTGCAATCGTTGTATGACCGTTATAATTCCGTTCTTTTTCTTTTCACATATTTAATTGATTTACATGCCCGTTCAGGAATGCCAAACGTCGTTTCGCGTTCGCAATTCCGGACTGGTACCGTACTCGTTGTCCTTTATGAAGTGGGTGGAAATGATTTCGCTGCTCACATTTCTCACTTCACCTCGTCGAAACAAAAAGTCGAATAAACAAAACTTTCCCTGTCCGTGCTCATCTTTATTATCGGGAAACGCCAACTCGAAACAAAAAGTCGATATATCGCTAAATCTTTTGTGGACGCGATTTTCGGGCTTAGATTTTTTTTTTCTCCTTTCTTCTTTTTTGCTTGGTGACATCCACTGCTTTTTCTTGTAAGACATTTTTAATTATTTGTCAAGTGCCCGGGGATATCGCTAACGTCAATCAAGGCAATTACAACCGGCGGCCTTCTCGTCATTTCCAAAGGTAAGGCACACACTACATGTAAATAAATATTGCTACTCGTTTCTTATCTTTCATTTAACGAATAGAAGATACCATTGGGCACATTTCTCACTTCAGCTCGCCACAGTAACTCAGTATCGATAATCGATAATATTAATAACAACCCTCTCTTGTTATTGTTAACAAACGTACAATGACGTACTAAAACGTATTAAATGTACAGCCACGTACCAAAACGTACCAATCATAAAACCACGTACCAAAATGTACCAACTGTACCGGCCGAAAATTTCGTGCATTGCTCGTCGTATTTTCGAATGTGAAATTCGCGTTATTCGGAACGTTTTTCCGCATTCTCAGGGATAAGAAACGTGTTGGCTTTGATATAATAAAGTACCCGATTGATATTTCATACTTATATAGTATTGGCCATATTTCCATTACAGTATACAAGGAGTGGCCCGTAGTTCTTTGTGCATGTCGTTCTTTGTATTTTTGTAATCATGTACAGACTAAGCTTATGTCTCTCTGTGCATATCGTTCTTTGTATTTTTGTAATCATGTACAGACTAAGCTTATGTCTCTCACTATGTGCTTTTATAATCATTAAGATAGTCACTGGCTTTGATATAATAAAGTACCCGATTGATATTTCATACTTATATAGCATTGGCCATATTTCCAATGCAGTATACAAGGAGTGGCCCCTAGTTCTTTGTGCGTGTCGTTCTTTGTATTTTTGTAATTATGTACAGACTAAGCTTATGTCTCTCACTATGTGTTTTTGTAATCATTAAGATAGTCATTGGAGGCCCATAGTCGTGATACTTGTTTCACACACACACACACACACACACACACACACACACACACACACACACACACACACACACACACACACACACACACACACACACACACACACACACACAATAACTCACGAACGATAATATATTGTACATTAATATTGCTACTCGTATCTTTCCTTTAACGAATTGAATAGATACCACTAGGCACATTTCTCACTTTAGCTCGCCGCATGTTGGATAATGGTAATACTTATTTAAGTGGCGTATCTTCGTACACATTCAACGAATAAGTGCTTTAAGTGGAAGCCTAGGTGTATAGTTCATATTTATATCATGTTAGGAAGTGACTTTCTAAGAATTGTGAGTAATATCTTCGTATACATGAATTTATGCATGCGTCACACGTAACGTGATCATACTTAGCAATCTTACTTGAGTTTCGCTGCCGCAAGGTCCTGGAACTCACGTCGTTTGACTTCCCTTTCAACTCCCATGTCCGACACTTTCGCGGCTTTCCTGTTCGACAACATATGGTAATTTATATTTAAGAAAAATAAATACAAATAAACAAAAAATTATGTCCCGTATATTCATTTGCGCCTTGCATATTACTGCACGGAAGGGATTTGTTTCCTTACCGTTGAGAAGCCTTCCGGGCGGATGCCGGTCGTTTTCGCGGCATGTTGTAACTATTCGCCGCCGTATACGGGGGTGTATTCCGTGTTTTATGGGTACCTGTGGGTAGGGAATAACAAGAGAGGGTTCCATCTATTATTATTATGGATTATCGCAACTGAGTTATTGTGGCGAGCTAAAGTGAGAAATGTGCCTAGTGGTATCTATTCAATTCGTTAAAGGAAAGATACGAGTAGCAATATTAATGTACAATATATTATCGTTCGTGAGTTATTGTGTGTGTGTGTACATAGTGAGAGACATAAGCTTAGTCTCTACATAATTACAAAAATACAAAGAACGACACGCACAAAGAACTAGGGGCCACTCCTTGTATACTGCATTGGAAATATGGCCAATGCTATATAAGTATGAAATATCAATCGGGTACTTTATTATATCAAAGCCAGTGACTATCTTAATGATTATAAAAGCACATAGTGAGAGACATAAGCTTAGTCTGTACATGATTACAAAAATACAAAGAACGATATGCACAGAGAGACATAAGCTTAGTCTGTACATGATTACAAAAATACAAAGAACGACATGCACAAAGAACTACGGGCCACTCCTTGTATACTGTAATGGAAATATGGCCAATACTATATAAGTATGAAATATCAATCGGGTACTTTATTATATCAAAGCCAACACGTTTCTTATCCCTGAGAATGCGGAAAAACGTTCCGAATAACGCGAATTTCACATTCGAAAATACGACGAGCAATGCACGAAATTTTCGGCCTGTACAGTTGGTACATTTTGGTACGTGGTTTTATGATTGGTACGTTTTAGTACGTGGCTGTACATTTAATACGTTTTAGTACGTCATTGTACGTTTGCTAACAATAACAAGAGAGGGTTGTTATTGATATTATCGATTATCGATACTGAGTTACTGTGGCGAGCTGAAGTGAGAAATGTGCCCAATGGTATCTTCTATTCGTTAAATGAAAGATAAGAAACGAGTAGCAATATTTATTTACATGTAGTGTGTGCCTTACCTTTGGAAATGACGAGAAGGCCGCCGGTTGTAATTGCCTTGATTGACGTTAGCGATATCCCCGGGCACTTGACAAATAATTAAAAATGTCTTACAAGAAAAAGCAGTGGAGGCCACCAAGCAAAAAAGAAGAAAGGAGAAAAAAAAAATCTAAGCCCGAAAATCGCGTCCACAAAAGATTTAGCGATATATCGACTTTTTGTTTCGAGTTGGCGTTTCCCGATAATAAAGATGAGCACGGACAAGGAAAGTTTTGTTTATTCGACTTTTTGTTTCGACGAGGTGAAGTGAGAAATGTGAGCAGCGAAATCATTTCCACCCACTTCATGAAGGACAACGAGTACGGTACCAGTCCGGAATTGCGAACGCGAAACGACGTTTGGCATTCCTGAACGGGCATGTAAATCATATAAATATGTGAAAAGAAAAAGAACGGAGTTATAACGGTTATACAACGATTGCAACACAGCATCGCCCTTTCTTGTGTTGATTGGTATTTGATGTGACGTAAGATAATGGTGCTGCCCAGGCGTGTATAAAATCTACCTGTTGATACGTTTTCGTACGTGAGGTTTGCCTCGTTAGATAAGTTTCTATAGAAATATTCAATATAAATCACCCATTTGGTGGAGAGCGACAAGAGAGAGAAGAGAGAGAGTCTATGTGTTAGTACGTTTTCGTACGTGAGGTTTGCTGCGTCAGATAGATTATATTCTTATATTGGTAAAATATTGGGGTTTAACGGTTAGTAAACGTACCATGTTGAGTCCGCCTAAGGCAACGCGCGGAGACAAAGCGTCACAAGCGCAGTAAATTGTCCGCGGCGGACGCCCACCTGCTTTACCTATAAAGCAGCTCCTCTAGCTGGTAGCAGCCACCTTCTGCCTTTGCGCTCGCCCATTCGGCTCGCGCAACAGGCATCGTAGCTCTCGTAGCTGCGCAAGGTGACAGCTTACCCTCGACCGCGTCTACCACGGCCGAGACTCTTTACCCTGCTCGAATATACGATGGCTACAGACAGACAAGTCGACGACGAAATTCGCGACGCGCCGGAATTTGTTACATCATTAGAATTCAAAGAACAGGAGCAACGCTTACTCGCTAACGCGGCCGCTTCAGAGGAGCGACTAAATGGCCGTTTTCAGCAAGCCTTTACCGAACTAACGGCTACGCTTAGCTCGACCATCATCACTCAACTAGCAGCAGCTAAGCAAGTCAGCACACAGCTAGCCAGTCCCGTCGGCGTATTCGACACGCCGAAGGGTGGAATTGCGGAGCACGACGCCCGCAGCGCCCAGCTGCCGACCGAGCTACCCTCGATCGACCCCACCGTGCGACCCCTGGCCCCAGCCCCAGCGACGACGGTAACCCCAGCAGCCCTGCCAGATGAGGACTACCACATCGACACAGAGCTATGGGGACCCTACATTGCCCCCGGCCTCGAGCTACCCCCCCGACATCTCAACGGCCCACAAATCTGGAAGCTCACCTGTGACACCTACCGCCACCTCTCCGCCCGCCGGCACAACGCCACGCTCGAAGAATACCGCGCCACGGCCTGTCACGCCGCCTACGCCGCCTGCGCTAACACGGCGAGCTTATCAGCTCTGGAAGACATTCAAAATTATCCCAAGGACTCACCGGAATTCGCGGCGGCGGTCGTCACCCTGCGTCAAAGCAACCACACCCACAGCGCGCTCGAGGAGGCCGCCCGTGTGCGGATATCCCACATCCGACACACCAAGGGCGGAGGGGAGACGAGCGATTCGGACCGCGTTTTCGCGGAACTCGCCTACGAGCGGTTCCTCAAACCGCGACCGGACGTTGCCTCCTCCGAGTACGACAACCTACACCGAGCGTTCATCGACAAGACCCTCGAGTGTTCATTACTCGCTAGCGCCAAAGCCGCCGCGGGAGCTACCTTCGCGCGCAAGACTCCCGACCGACCCCCCCCCGACCGGCCTACACCGACACCGAACCCCCGACCCCAACCCAAGCCCAAGCCGCCACCGAGAGACAACGCCGACCCCAAAGACACGAAGACCAAGAACCCGGACAAGAACGCCTGACGGTGTGACCCGCCGCGCCACGTCCTGCAACGACCGTTCCAACTTCATGCGACACCGCGTGCGGAAAAGAGCGTCCGAGTGGAAGCGATTAGGCGCGAGCGAACAAGTTCTGGGTTGGATTCGTCACGGGGTTCGCATACCTTTCATTGGCGGCCGGCGACCCCCACCTTTCAACAGCGGCACCTCCATGCTGAACGCAACAAAACAGCAACTCGACTTCATGGACTCCGAGCTTCCCCGATTCCTGCAGTCAGGCGCCTGGGAGCCAGGCCAGCGCAGCAGATGGGTTTCCAGAATGTTTTTAGTCCCGAAACCGGGCGAAAACAAATGGCGACTAATTATCGACTTACGCCCCCTGAACAAGTACTGCAAGGACCACAAGCTCACTTTCGAGACACTCAAGCACCTCAAGAATTTGACACGGGCCGGCGACTGGATGGTGTCTTTCGACCTAGCGGACGGCTACTACACCCTGGGCATACGGGAGGAGGACAGAGACTTCTTCACGGTAAATTATCGCGGAACACTGTACAGACTCGCCGGGCTTCCGATGGGCTGGAAATGCAGCAGTTACTATTTTTGCCGGCTTACCGAAGTTTTTATCCGGCACTTACGCGAACCACTGCTCAACCCCACCGTACGCAACCCCCGTCTAGCTACGCAACACCAGCCCACACGACCTACACCGTCCCGACGCTATCTGCGCAACTCTCGATGGCGGGGTGTCCGATTACTCCCGTACATGGACGACTTCCTATTTTTTGCCGACAGCAGAGACGCAGCGTTACAACTCCGAGACCGCGTCGCGTGCCTACTCGACCGCCTCGGGCTAGGACGCAACCCCAAGAAAGGCCACTGGGAGCCGACGCAAATCTGCGAACACCTCGGCCTCCAAATCGACACCACAACCTCTACGTTCCGAGCCCCTGTTTCGAAACTACAGGCCATCGCTACCTTAGCCCGGACCCTCCTACAACGCTCTACGCGCGACGCACGATGGCTCCCTGCCCGGCAGCTCGCGGTGCTCGCCGGAAAAGCACAGTACCTGTACCTCGCCATTCCAGCAGCCCGATTCTACCTACGCGAACTACACGACGTCCTCGCTACGCGCACGGGATGGGGTGGCCGGGTGAAACTCACCTACCAGTTGCGACGAGACCTCCAATGGTGGACGCAAGTCCCCTCCGCCAACAACGGCCGCTCCATATTCGCCCCCATCGAGACCGCCTACCTGCACTGCGACAGCTCAGGTTACGGCTGGGGTGCTGTATTAAACGAACAGTTGGAAGCCCGTGGTTTCTGGGGAGCGACAGACCAGCAGCAGCACATCACCTGGAAGGAATTAAAGGCCGTGCGACTCGCCGTCCTGTCGTTCTTGCCCCTCCTGCGCGGCCGCAAAGTCCTCCTGCACGAGGACAACCAAGCAGTGGTGGCAGTCCTGAGTCATCTAACTTCGAGGTCCCCAGCTATGATGGACGAACTACGAAAACTGTGGGAACTCATCGACACCAACGACATCAGCATCCGCGCGCGGTATATTCGCTCCGCAGCCAACGTCTGGGCCGACCGACTGAGCCGCGAAACCGACAGGGACGACTGGCAACTCAACCCCCGCATATTCACTTACCTGAATTCCCTGTGGGGCCCCCACTCCATCGACAGGTTTGCCACGCAGGGCAATACGCAGCTTCCCCGCTACAACGCCCGCTGGCGAGACCCCACCTCCGAAGCCGTGGACTGCCTTCATCTACCCGACAACCGCTGGACAGCAGAGACGAACTGGTGCAACCCACCGTGGACGCTACTCCCAGACCTCGTCCAGAAGTTACGCCAATCAGGGGCCGAAGCAACAGTCATCGCGCCTTACTGGCCCGCCAAACAGTGGTACCAACTACTAAGCGAAATTTCCGACGAACAGATCCTGTACCCCCCCTCCCGAGATTTATTCTTTCCGGGCAAGCGCGGAGCGTACGAGGGCGTCGGACCGCCCGGCTGGAGCGTCACGGCTTTCCACGTACCGCCCCGTCCTGGCTCTACCGAACACGTGGTACACTCCACCCAACACCGACCACCCGGACGTCCTCGACTAGACCGCGGCACGACCGGACATCCGCGGACACCGACTGCCCAGCCGCACCCGTAAAGTACCGACTAGTCGAACCTGCGGCCCACGCACCGTGGCACGCCTCGATGCGCAACCATGTCGGCACACTCGTCGGCACGGACGACTTGGGCGACCTCGTGCTCGACCTTCTCACCGGCTCCCTCGCCCCCTCCACCTACAACAACTATGGCACCGGTATGCGCCGTTTTACTGTTTTCTGCAACGAGGAAGGAATCACACCCCTCGAGGCGACCGCGGCCGACATGCTTCGATTTACAGCGTGGCTCGCCCGATCCGGAACCATCGCAGCCAACAGCCTCCAGCCCTACTTCTCGGCCATAAATAAGTTCTTTCGCGACCACCTGAAGGAGCCCGTGGCGCTAGGACCCCTTCTCACGGACGCACGTCGGGGGCTCGCCATGCAGCAGCAGCCCATCACCGCCCCCGACATTCGCGTACCGCTCCCAGCCCCAATCGTACAACAGATGCTACTCTTCGCCCATCGACACTACCGCGCGCTCACCTGGCAGCCGGACAACCTCGTACATATCAAGACGTTCCGCGCGATGCTCGCAGTCTGCACCAACTACTGCTATTTTTGCCGCGCAGAAACCGGCGTACGTTGCCACACGGACGACATCGCGGTCGACCGAACGGGCGGTAACATACTGTTATTTGTACGAAAATCAAAGGGAGACCAGCGTAGGACCGCGGCCGAAAAACCGCTCCTGCAACTCCCTATTACTGCAGTACCGCTACTCGCGGACCTCTTGGAGGCGTTTACCGCTGGACGCGCCAGTTACTGCAACATCCTCGGCACTGGGTCCGAACCAACTGCTTTCTGGGCCGTCACGCCCGAGGAACAGCCACACACGTGGACGGCCGGGACCATCACCGAGTGGATTCGTGAGGCGTGCAACACCATCGACGCTGCCCCCCCCACGCAATTCAAGTGGACATCGCATAGCCTACGTAAAGGCGCGGCGTCCGCAGCCGCATGCATCGGCGCACCCCTTACCAAAATCCGCTACATGGGTGGTTGGTCGAAAACCAGCGACGTCGTCACCGGCAAGTACATCGACCCCACCATGAGCGAAACCCCGGCGGCCTGGCTATTTTTCGGCTGGCTCGTCGCCAAACCCCCGGATTAGTAGCCTATGCAGACCTTCAGTCTATCTCAATGGCATAATCTGACTCCCAGTCGCTAAATTCTTATATTGGTAAAATATTGGGGTTTAACGGTTAGTAAACGTACCATGTTGAGTCCGCCTAAGGCAACGCGCGGAGACAAAGCGTCACAAGCGCAGTAAATTGTCCGCGGCGGACGCCCACCTGCTTTACCTATAAAGCAGCTCCTCTAGCTGGTAGCAGCCACCTTCTGCCTTTGCGCTCGCCCATTCGGCTCGCGCAACAGGCATCGTAGCTCTCGTAGCTGCGCAAGGTGACAGCTTACCCTCGACCGCGTCTACCACGGCCGAGACTCTTTACCCTGCTCGAATATACGATGGCTACAGACAGACAAGTCGACGACGAAATTCGCGACGCGCCGGAATTTGTTACATCATTAGAATTCAAAGAACAGGAGCAACGCTTACTCGCTAACGCGGCCGCTTCAGAGGAGCGACTAAATGGCCGTTTTCAGCAAGCCTTTACCGAACTAACGGCTACGCTTAGCTCGACCATCATCACTCAACTAGCAGCAGCTAAGCAAGTCAGCACACAGCTAGCCAGTCCCGTCGGCGTATTCGACACGCCGAAGGGTGGAATTGCGGAGCACGACGCCCGCAGCGCCCAGCTGCCGACCGAGCTACCCTCGATCGACCCCACCGTGCGACCCCTGGCCCCAGCCCCAGCGACGACGGTAACCCCAGCAGCCCTGCCAGATGAGGACTACCACATCGACACAGAGCTATGGGGACCCTACATTGCCCCCGGCCTCGAGCTACCCCCCCGACATCTCAACGGCCCACAAATCTGGAAGCTCACCTGTGACACCTACCGCCACCTCTCCGCCCGCCGGCACAACGCCACGCTCGAAGAATACCGCGCCACGGCCTGTCACGCCGCCTACGCCGCCTGCGCTAACACGGCGAGCTTATCAGCTCTGGAAGACATTCAAAATTATCCCAAGGACTCACCGGAATTCGCGGCGGCGGTCGTCACCCTGCGTCAAAGCAACCACACCCACAGCGCGCTCGAGGAGGCCGCCCGTGTGCGGATATCCCACATCCGACACACCAAGGGCGGAGGGGAGACGAGCGATTCGGACCGCGTTTTCGCGGAACTCGCCTACGAGCGGTTCCTCAAACCGCGACCGGACGTTGCCTCCTCCGAGTACGACAACCTACACCGAGCGTTCATCGACAAGACCCTCGAGTGTTCATTACTCGCTAGCGCCAAAGCCGCCGCGGGAGCTACCTTCGCGCGCAAGACTCCCGACCGACCCCCCCCCGACCGGCCTACACCGACACCGAACCCCCGACCCCAACCCAAGCCCAAGCCGCCACCGAGAGACAACGCCGACCCCAAAGACACGAAGACCAAGAACCCGGACAAGAACGCCTGACGGTGTGACCCGCCGCGCCACGTCCTGCAACGACCGTTCCAACTTCATGCGACACCGCGTGCGGAAAAGAGCGTCCGAGTGGAAGCGATTAGGCGCGAGCGAACAAGTTCTGGGTTGGATTCGTCACGGGGTTCGCATACCTTTCATTGGCGGCCGGCGACCCCCACCTTTCAACAGCGGCACCTCCATGCTGAACGCAACAAAACAGCAACTCGACTTCATGGACTCCGAGCTTCCCCGATTCCTGCAGTCAGGCGCCTGGGAGCCAGGCCAGCGCAGCAGATGGGTTTCCAGAATGTTTTTAGTCCCGAAACCGGGCGAAAACAAATGGCGACTAATTATCGACTTACGCCCCCTGAACAAGTACTGCAAGGACCACAAGCTCACTTTCGAGACACTCAAGCACCTCAAGAATTTGACACGGGCCGGCGACTGGATGGTGTCTTTCGACCTAGCGGACGGCTACTACACCCTGGGCATACGGGAGGAGGACAGAGACTTCTTCACGGTAAATTATCGCGGAACACTGTACAGACTCGCCGGGCTTCCGATGGGCTGGAAATGCAGCAGTTACTATTTTTGCCGGCTTACCGAAGTTTTTATCCGGCACTTACGCGAACCACTGCTCAACCCCACCGTACGCAACCCCCGTCTAGCTACGCAACACCAGCCCACACGACCTACACCGTCCCGACGCTATCTGCGCAACTCTCGATGGCGGGGTGTCCGATTACTCCCGTACATGGACGACTTCCTATTTTTTGCCGACAGCAGAGACGCAGCGTTACAACTCCGAGACCGCGTCGCGTGCCTACTCGACCGCCTCGGGCTAGGACGCAACCCCAAGAAAGGCCACTGGGAGCCGACGCAAATCTGCGAACACCTCGGCCTCCAAATCGACACCACAACCTCTACGTTCCGAGCCCCTGTTTCGAAACTACAGGCCATCGCTACCTTAGCCCGGACCCTCCTACAACGCTCTACGCGCGACGCACGATGGCTCCCTGCCCGGCAGCTCGCGGTGCTCGCCGGAAAAGCACAGTACCTGTACCTCGCCATTCCAGCAGCCCGATTCTACCTACGCGAACTACACGACGTCCTCGCTACGCGCACGGGATGGGGTGGCCGGGTGAAACTCACCTACCAGTTGCGACGAGACCTCCAATGGTGGACGCAAGTCCCCTCCGCCAACAACGGCCGCTCCATATTCGCCCCCATCGAGACCGCCTACCTGCACTGCGACAGCTCAGGTTACGGCTGGGGTGCTGTATTAAACGAACAGTTGGAAGCCCGTGGTTTCTGGGGAGCGACAGACCAGCAGCAGCACATCACCTGGAAGGAATTAAAGGCCGTGCGACTCGCCGTCCTGTCGTTCTTGCCCCTCCTGCGCGGCCGCAAAGTCCTCCTGCACGAGGACAACCAAGCAGTGGTGGCAGTCCTCAGTCATCTAACTTCGAGGTCCCCAGCTATGATGGACGAACTACGAAAACTGTGGGAACTCATCGACACCAACGACATCAGCATCCGCGCGCGGTATATTCGCTCCGCAGCCAACGTCTGGGCCGACCGACTGAGCCGCGAAACCGACAGGGACGACTGGCAACTCAACCCCCGCATATTCACTTACCTGAATTCCCTGTGGGGCCCCCACTCCATCGACAGGTTTGCCACGCAGGGCAATACGCAGCTTCCCCGCTACAACGCCCGCTGGCGAGACCCCACCTCCGAAGCCGTGGACTGCCTTCATCTACCCGACAACCGCTGGACAGCAGAGACGAACTGGTGCAACCCACCGTGGACGCTACTCCCAGACCTCGTCCAGAAGTTACGCCAATCAGGGGCCGAAGCAACAGTCATCGCGCCTTACTGGCCCGCCAAACAGTGGTACCAACTACTAAGCGAAATTTCCGACGAACAGATCCTGTACCCCCCCTCCCGAGATTTATTCTTTCCGGGCAAGCGCGGAGCGTACGAGGGCGTCGGACCGCCCGGCTGGAGCGTCACGGCTTTCCACGTACCGCCCCGTCCTGGCTCTACCGAACACGTGGTACACTCCACCCAACACCGACCACCCGGACGTCCTCGACAAGACCGCGGCACGACCGGACATCCGCGGACACCGACTGCCCAGCCGCACCCGTAAAGTACCGACTAGTCGAACCTGCGGCCCACGCACCGTGGCACGCCTCGATGCGCAACCATGTCGGCACACTCGTCGGCACGGACGACTTGGGCGACCTCGTGCTCGACCTTCTCACCGGCTCCCTCGCCCCCTCCACCTACAACAACTATGGCACCGGTATGCGCCGTTTTACTGTTTTCTGCAACGAGGAAGGAATCACACCCCTCGAGGCGACCGCGGCCGACATGCTTCGATTTACAGCGTGGCTCGCCCGATCCGGAACCATCGCAGCCAACAGCCTCCAGCCCTACTTCTCGGCCATAAATAAGTTCTTTCGCGACCACCTGAAGGAGCCCGTGGCGCTAGGACCCCTTCTCACGGACGCACGTCGGGGGCTCGCCATGCAGCAGCAGCCCATCACCGCCCCCGACATTCGCGTACCGCTCCCAGCCCCAATCGTACAACAGATGCTACTCTTCGCCCATCGACACTACCGCGCGCTCACCTGGCAGCCGGACAACCTCGTACATATCAAGACGTTCCGCGCGATGCTCGCAGTCTGCACCAACTACTGCTATTTTTGCCGCGCAGAAACCGGCGTACGTTGCCACACGGACGACATCGCGGTCGACCGAACGGGCGGTAACATACTGTTATTTGTACGAAAATCAAAGGGAGACCAGCGTAGGACCGCGGCCGATAAACCGCTCCTGCAACTCCCTATTACTGCAGTACCGCTACTCGCGGACCTCCTGGAGGCGTTTACCGCTGGACGCACCAGTTACTGCAACATCCTCGGCACTGGGTCCGAACCAACTGCTTTTTGGGCCGTCACGCCCGAGGAACAGCCACACACGTGGACGGCCGGGACCATCACCGAGTGGATTCGTGAGGCGTGCAACACCATCGACGCTGCCCCCCCCACGCAATTCAAGTGGACATCGCATAGCCTACGTAAAGGCGCGGCGTCCGCAGCCGCATGCATCGGCGCACCCCTTACCAAAATCCGCTACATGGGTGGTTGGTCGAAAACCAGCGACGTCGTCACCGGCAAGTACATCGACCCCACCATGAGCGAAACCCCGGCGGCCTGGCTATTTTTCGGCTGGCTCGTCGCCAAACCCCCGGATTAGTAGCCTATGCAGACCTTCAGTCTATCTCAATGGCATAATCTGACTCCCAGTCGCTAAATTCTTATATTGGTAAAATATTGGGGTTTAACGGTTAGTAAACGTACCATGTTGAGTCCGCCTAAGGCAACGCGCGGAGACAAAGCGTCACAAGCGCAGTAAATTGTCCGCGGCGGACGCCCACCTGCTTTACCTATAAAGCAGCTCCTCTAGCTGGTAGCAGCCACCTTCTGCCTTTGCGCTCGCCCATTCGGCTCGCGCAACCCACCCACCCTTCCCTGATCAAGCGCTGAATAGAAATAACACCTCTGAATAGGTGTTTTAGTGCCTGTTTATCCAAAATGTAAGCAAGCTGTCATCTTTGGCATAATCTGACTCCCAGTCGCTAAACATATAGGTCAGATAGATTATACATATATATACAAAGTACGAGTGTGACGAGTAAAGTCCTGCTACAGTACATTGCAGGACATTGTACAGGTACTCGTTACTGATTCCAATTCGTGCTTTTCCATCGGACGGACGTACACACGTGGGTACGTCGCTATTGCAATATTCATAAAGGGAACTGATGCTATAGTACGACCAGTACCTCCCGGTACGTACAGATATGCATAATTAATCTAACTAGCCAGAAGACGCGCCTAAGCGAGTTCTTCGATGCAGAAGGAGCCGCGGACAGATGACGACGGTTAGACAGCCCTAACGCTTGACACGTAAGCGTAGCTTGCAGGCGTAAACAATATGGTATATGAATGAGATATACAAACCGTTGGATTCCTCTTTTCTAGGGAACACAAGCACATAAGCAGGAGAGGGAGAGAGATATTTGTACATAAGTAAGTTATGTAAGTAAGTATTTCAGTATGATATTATATACAGTATTTGAAATATCAAACGTATATTTTATCATATCAAAGCCAACACATTTCTTATCCCTGAAAATGTGGAAAAATGTTCCGAATAACACAAAGATAATAACCAAAGATATGACGCGACATGCACGAACTTTTCTGCCGGTACATTTGGTACGTTTTGGTACGTGGTTGTACGTTTAGTACGTTTTGGTACGTGGTTGTACGTTTTGGTACGTTTTGGTACGTTTTGGTACGTTTTGGTACGTTTCGGTACGTTTTGGTACGTTTCGGTACGTTTTGGTACGTTTCGGTACGTTTCGGTACGTTTCGGTACGTTTCGGTACGTCGGGATGCCGCGTCGGATTTTTTTATATGAAGCTATCCCTAGAGGGGAATTAGGTAGACTTTGTGATTCCTGATATGGGGACGTCCATTCACCAGGTATAGCACTCGCAGTTTAGTTTATGGACTTTAATGTAAAGAATGCAACATCAGCATTGAGAAGCTCCTCGCCGCCCGGCCAGTCCAAGCATAATTATGTGAATGGCACACCAGCAGGTTTATGTCAGCGTGGGTAGACTGCACTCGCGACGACCCAGTTGAATTAGGTTATTATTATAATTGCTGCAGTTGTGTAGTATTTCGCGCGGACTGTAGTGGTTGGCAATGAGCAATAATTACGGGTCAAAGGAAATCAATATGCCAGCAATTTGGCACTTGACGGCGGTGTCCAGCTTAGCAACCTTCATCGAGTCACTCATCCAGTAAGCACTAGGAAGGCTGCTGGATTGGTAGTCCATTTTTTTGAAGGCAGAGCATGCCGTCCATATGTCCTCGTGCTTGGGAGAACGCCCACGGATACCCATAGCGATAGTCGCGTGGTTTCGTGCTGTAAAAGCGACCAGGAGTAGCGACAAGGCGCGCAAATAAAAAACTAGTCGCTATCCTAATACTCAGAACTTGTAACGCTTAGCGACTGGAGGGCAAGGGCGAACTGGTGGAGTGACTTTGCGATAACGATATCGCTGCTAGTGCCAGTGAAACTTTCATGTCACGACGATATTTGATGGCCTGAAGCGAATATCCGCATCGCTCATCCATCATTGCGAGTAGTTGGGTATATTACGCCATTAGAAAGGATTCCTAGAATATGTCACACTCACCATTAAGGACTCCCCAGAAATATTGTTATTATATTTGCCGTATATGTAAGAAACGCAGTATCGCTACGAAGACATCGAAAATGCTTATAAGAAAAAACACTGAAAATACCACATATCAGGCATTCATAAAACAAATCGGCGAAAATCGGCGCCCGCCGGCGGCGCAGCGGCGGCGACCCCGGAGGGGGGTGCGCTCGCAGGCCCGTCGGCATCCCCTCACCTCCCCGTGGTGGGCGCTGGAAACCCCGTAGCCGTGCCAGGCATGGCACGGTAGGGGGCTAAGAGGGCCGACAGCTCGATCCGTGGGATCTGCAGCTGTCGGGAAAGCCCTGTACAGAGGGCTATTGAAAAAATAATTTCTGTACACTACCGGCGCCAAGATCTCCCGCTCGGCCCGTCCGATATGTTTTTTCGCGTACAGATACTCCTAGATACAGCCTTACTTTTAGGAGTGGGACCTGTACTACGGCAGCGTTTGATGGCGAGGAGGGTACGGCCGGATCAGCGGTGGGAGGCGGGTGTTGGAGCTGGTGGTGGCCAGCCGGGAAGCAGCGCCAGGAAAGGGCGCTCGCTAGCTGCCGACCAGCCCTGTGCCGGTCGAACCTTGCCGAGGGGTGAGGCAAGACATGACACAGGACGGTGGCTAGTCGCAGACGGAGGAGCGGCTACAGGAGGCGGCGGCGATCCTTAGGATCAGCCGCCGCCGGAAAGCCCTGTACGGAGGGCTTTTTTGGATACTAAAAATAATGTCCGTACCCGGCATCGCGCTAGTTGGGGAGCAGCACCAGGGTAGGGCGCTCACTAGCACGCCGCTACGTCGTCCAGCGTCATCTCCCGGGGGGAGGAGTCAGCTGGGACGGCAAGGAGGACGGTCGCGACGGGAGGAGCGACACGATCTGGCGACGACGACCCTTTGGGTCGGCGCCGCCGGAAAACCCGGCACGGAGGGTTTTGTTTAATTCCGGGCGCCCGCGGCCCGCCGGATCCGGCTACGGTGACCTTCCCCCCCCCCTCTTCGACACCCACTACCCCGACAGACCTTCATACTCCTAGGAGTCCTTGAGCGTGGGCCCGGGTGAGCGCGGAGGCCCCCGCTCAAGAAAAGGCTGCTCGGTGGACGCGCGATCAGAGGGGGGAGGGTACGGCCACAGGCCGGAAAACCGACAGGTACCCGGGTACCAGACAGAGAAAAAACCGGGGAAATGAGCGGGGAAAATTCAGGCGCGGAGGCAGGAGCGCTAGTTTTTTCTATGTCTGTGTGTCTCGGTCCCTCCCACCTGTCCTCGAGGTGGTGGGGGACCTCGACAAGGAGGACCGCCGCGTCGGTGGACGCGGCAAGACCTTGGGGCGGGGTTTACGGGATGGAGCGGCGGGATCGACGAGCGACCGCGCGAGGAGGGGTTTTTTGCCAGCCTTTCCCCTCCTACCTTCGGCAAGACCGAAGTCACGCGGGAGCTAGATTAGGCTGGCCCGTCGTCCCTCCCGAACGCCGACCGGCCTAGGCCGGTCGACACCCCGGTTCGGCGGGAGCGGGCCGTGCATCGTGAAGGTCGAGCAGCAGTTTAGTTTTGCATTTCTCGACAAGTGGATTTATTTTTAGATCTGTTTTTCTTGATTACAAAATTATTAGCTGTTACTGCCATTGGAGAGGTTGGGATTAGTGGTTAACGGTCTACCTCAGTCTACTAAGTCCTGTATGGCATAGCAAAAGGGGGGGCCCAGAGACAGCAGCCGGTTTATACTGGTATTGTTGTAAACAATTTCAAATTTCAAATTTCGGCGAAAATCAGAGAATTTACCATATGGCATATTTTGCCAAAAAGTTTATATTGTTTACAATTTTGCAAAAAGATACCTACAGGCAGGCCTGGGGGTCGATTAGCGCTTATTATAGGGT
The DNA here is from genome assembly GCA_026401115.1 of Tetraselmis chui. Taxonomy (NCBI): domain Eukaryota; kingdom Viridiplantae; phylum Chlorophyta; class Chlorodendrophyceae; order Chlorodendrales; family Chlorodendraceae; genus Tetraselmis; species Tetraselmis chui. The sequence goes on from JAPMLY010000620.1 coordinate 17,158, forward strand.
TGGGTGTGTGGGTTCGCGCGAAGCCTGAATTGGCTGAGTGCGAAAGCAGAGAGTGCCAGGCTCTGAGTTAGTTCCGGCTTATGCGACGAGGGCTAGCTAGAGCTGGCCGTTGGGAAAGTCGTTGGTTGCGTCTAACTACCACGGCAAGGTGGTTGACATGTAGGCGCGACACGCCGCTATTAATGGTAACAGGAATAACCGCTAGTGTCACTGTCCCGTACACATGGGAGTTGGATATGCAAAGCTCTATATTTAAATCAATCTGAACATTTACCCGAGGGCACATTATGCTAGTAACCTAAAGCCAAAGGCTTGCTCAACCCAATACAAGTGTTGAGGGGCGGATGGGGCGAGCTAGCCGAAGAAACGCCAAGCAGCAGTGATGGGGTCATGGTGGGGTCAATGAATTTTTTTTCGGTCACGGAGGTGTTCTTGGCCCAGCCACCCATGAAATTAATGACAGAGAGGAGGGCGCCGATGCAACTACCGGCGGAAGCCGTCCCTTTCCGGGGACTTTGCGATGTCCACTTGAAGCTTGCTGGCGCGGTGGTGTTGATAGCGCGGAGCGCGAAGGCCAGGCATGATGAGAGGGTTGCGGCGGCCTTCCACTTGGTGGAGGCTTCCAATGGTGAGAGGCTCCAAAAGGCCACAGGGGGAGGGCGCTTGTAGTAGGTAGCGCAGAAAGCCGTACGTTGCTAGGAGTAGTAGTCCAAGAGGTCCGCTAACATGGGGTTGGCGGGTATCGGAACGGCTAGTAAGAGCTTGATACGGGTGTCGTGGCGCGCTTGTCCCCTTTAGATTTGCGCAAGAACAAACAAATTTATTGTGAGGGTCTGTCCACGTTGAGGTCACCTATTAGGCAGCGTGAGCCAGTTTTTGCACGGCAAAAAAGGTGTAGTTGTTCTTCTTGTATCAATGTATTGAACTTTCGAAGTACCTATACAATATTGTCTGTCTCGCTCGTATTGGTTTAGAGACCCGCGATGCCCTTCACTTTTTGCTATGTGTAGCGACAAATCAATTTCGCTTCTCCACATTTCAACAAGAAATGAAGAACGAGGGATATCTAGAGGCAATTACAGCTACTATGTAGTGCGTCCTTTGGCCGTGCTTTGGATTCCGTGAACCTCTTGTCACTATTGCCCTTTTGTTTCCCCTCCTATCGTCCATGTCAGTGCTCATTTTGTTATTCTTGTAACCTAATCCAATGACATCTACTACCGCGATTTCTGCGAGGAGGCACCCAGATTCGTTCTTGTCGCAAATCGTGCTTGATGGTCTCGTCATGGACTTTTAAGAACAATAATTATATGCATCGTTAGTCGGTTGAATTCATAAGCAGAGAAATGAAAAAAAAAATAAGAGTGTGGCAAGTGGCTTACGGAGAGCTAACTTCAGACACAAATCTATTCTTTGTTCTTGCTTGTTGCTCCTATTGTAGGTGAAAGTGCAAATGGAAAGGAGATTGGAACGATGTTTGACTTCTGGTGTTTAACGGCAGATTGTGAATGAACAAAGCAATTATTTAAGTGGTTTTGCCACCCCCTCTACTGCACTTGGCCTAAATAGCGTCGGCCCAGCTAGCTTGCAATTATTCTTGCGTGGTTTTCGTGCCATGTGTTAGGGTTCTCGTAACGGTTTGAACAAACTAGCGACGCGTTTGACCAAAAAACGAATCCTACCATCACTAAACATTGTAATCAATTCCGAAGTACTGCTAAAGTACTAATCAGTAGGAGAACATGGATGAGTCCGACGCTCGAATAAGCTTACGCCCCGACCGTCTTCGCTTAGGGCTTGGCAACCCATTTTGCGATAGACTGATGGACACCCGACCCGCTGAACGTCATGCACCAATTGAAATTAAAATTGAAATTATCCACAATATGTGCCGGCAAACTTGACCGACTGCTGTCTCTCGGGCCACTCTACTTCGCCATTCGAAACTTATTAGCAAGTTGGGCCCGGGTCTCTTCGACCAGGTACACCTATCGACACACCTAGCTACACTGTGTGTCGACGTTCCTCGGGAGTTAAAAAACTGTAAGCAACCGCAGTAATTGCCACAGTCCCCCCCGCCTAAGCAGTAACAACGTAATAATATTGTAATCAAGAAAACATATCTAAAAGTAAATCTATTTGTCAAGAAATGCAAAACTAAAACTGCTGCTCGACCTTCACGATGCACGGCCCGCTCTCACCGAACCGGGTTGCCGACCGGCCAAGGCCAGTCGGCGTTCGGGATGGACGACGGGCTAGCCTAATCTAGCTCCCGCGCGACTTCGGTCTTGCCGAAGAAAAAAGGGGAAAGGCTAGCAAAAAGCCCCTCCTCGCGTGGTCGCTCGTCGATCCCGCCGTCGCATCCCGTAAACCCCGTCCCAAGGTCGCCGGCGCGTCCACCGACGCGACGGTCCTCCTTGTCGAGGTCCCCCGTCACCTTGAGGGCAGGTGGGGCGGACCGAGACACACAAACATAGAAAAAGCTGGCGCTCTTGCCTCCTCGTCTGAATTTTCCCCGCTCATTTCCTCGGTTTTTTCTCTGTCTGGTACCCGGGTACCTATCGGTTAGTCCGGCATGTGGCCGTACCCTTCCCCTCTGGTCGCGCGTCCACCTAGCAAACTTTGTTGAGGTTGGGGCCTCCGCGCTCACCCGGCCCCCCCCGCAAGGGTTTCGTCTATTTGGGTAGTGAGTGTCGAGGAGGGGGGAGGGGTAGGTCACCGTAGTCGGATCCGGCGGGCCGCGGGCGCACGGAGATTATTCCAAAAACCCTCCGTACGGGGTTTTCCGGCGGCGCCGACCCAAAGGGTCGTCGCCGCCAGATCTTGTCGCTCCTTCCCTCGCGACTAGCCTCCTTGCCGCCCGAGCTTACTCCTCCCCCCGGGAGATGTAACTTGTCGGCGTAGCGGCGCGCTAGTGAGCGCCCTTCCCTGGTGTTGCTCCCCAACTAGTTCGACGCCGGGTACGGACAATAGCTTAGTTTCCTAAAAAGCCCTCCATACAGGGCTTTCCGGTGGCGGCTGATCATGAGGATCGTCGCCACCTCACATAGCCGCTCCTCCGTTTGCGACCGGCCGCCGGCCTGCACCATGTTTTGCCTCACCCCCCGGAAAGGGTCGATTGGCACATGGCTGGTCGACGGCCAGCGAGCGCCCTTTCCCGGCGTTGCTTCCCGGCTAGCCACCACCAGCTCTAACACCCGCCTCCCACCGCTGATCCGGCCGTACCCTCCTCGCCTTCAAACGCTCCTGTTGTACATGCCCCACCCCCTCGAGATAGGAATGCATGCAGTAGTATCTGACCGCGAAAAAAACATATCGGACGGGCCGAGCGGGAGATCTTGGTGCCGGTATTGCACAGAATCATTTTTTTCAAAATCCCGTAGTAAAGGGCTTTCCCGACAGCTGCTGATCCCGGGGATCGATATGTCGGCCCTCTTAGCCCCCTACCGTGCTAGGCATGGCACGGCTACGGGGTTTCCAACGCCCACCACGGGGAGGTGAGGGGATGCCGACGGGCCTACGAGCGCAGCCCCCTCCGGGGCCGCCGCCGCTGCGCCGCCGGACCCGGTGAACGTCATGCACCATCCACCTCTTCTCCTCCGAGCCATGCTCACCCCGGTTAGTGGACCCGTAGTTACACAAAACGGTACACACTACTTGGCGCAGCTTTCCAAAATTCGAATGATGCCCCCCGACAGCTTCCGCGCCACCGTTTTCAAAACAATATTGCGACGCAACCACAGTTCTACACAACCCCAAAATACCACATCGATTACAATAAAAACCTCTCCACGGGTGCGGCGCACCACATCGCGCCCCACCGAGCGTCCGGACGCTCATGTCCGCCCCCCTCAGACAAAGACCACGTGTCCCATCAACTCTTATCGTGTGCCGTCAACACATGCAATCTACCACAAACCCACTACGTCAACTTATCTTGAACCCACCACTCTCTCCGACTGCTCCTCCAAAGCTCACGACCATGGCCAATCCCTAGTCTAACCTCCCTGCTATTTACAAGCAAGCCCTGATGCGCGATCGACCCGCGACCCTACATCCCGGAGGTCACCTTACCCCGAGGAGCCGACTTACATTTCACCCATTTGCTCCTTTTCTCACGGCAACCATACTCCCAGCACAGGAATGCACTACCACTTCAACTCCTAAGCTAGCCCCGGGCGGGGCCTCCAAACACCACTTATCCTCGCCGCCCCCTAGTCAAGCACTGCTTCGGGGGGGCTCCTGATATGTCGGCCAACATGGTCGACTCGTACTTCCTCAAAGGCAAGTACTTCACCAACCCTCAAACTTTAACTGTATTTAGATACATCAAGTTTTTCTTCCCGAATCGACGAGCTCCTCGTACTCGCTGCTTCCCGTATGCTCGATCGCTCGCAAGTGGCTCCTTGACAGATCGGCGGCCTCACAACATGCACCAAAAAAGTTTATCGGTCTGGAACTCCCCCATCACACGCGATGGACGGCTTCGACCACTCGCACACACAGCCCGACGACACCCCTCCCCGCCTTCGACCACACCCCTCTCGCCGCAACTTACTAATAATTACGACTGGATATACCCACCTCTTATGCGGCAGTGGGTATGTTACATTAACTAGCTTCATACCAACGTAAATTCAGATCGGGCGGTCCCGCGACACTTCGCGCCACCGCCAAGGCGCCAACCCACCGCTTCATGACATTCTGCGACAAATAAGAATTCAGTTTTTGAGCATTGACGGCCCCAAAAAATTCAGGCCGTCGCATAAAACTTAACCCCCCCCCCCCCCTCTTCATTTCTCTCAATGGCCCAGAAGCGACTCGCTTGGTCATGGATCTACTCACCGACCGCCTCGCAGCGGAACTCAATCTCGATTGGAACCATACGTTGCTTCCCTATACTACTCATATCGAGGAACTCCCGGAACCCACCAATTTCCTCCTTCAGTTCTCGGACGCCCTCCAACCAGTCGGAGCGCTATAATCCCCAATCGAGGATGACCCTTCTTCGTTATGGGTAAGTATCCTCAACCTGCCCAATAACCCCATTCATTCACAATCCGGCCTTGTAAACATACAGATTCCACCAAATACTTTTCACATCGCAATACCTTACACCCACCAGGTTCACAGCATCATCATCACACACCCCAGTCACGTGCCAAGGCACCTCTTGGGCAGCCACTTACCACGCCACAGTCCTTACCCAATCGCAGCAATCACTCTCTACCCTTGAATCAACGTTGACGGCGCCATACCCCCATCTCAGTGGTTGTCCGTACTCCTCCATCAGATAGATCGCGAATATATTGGCCTCCACTCTCACTCACACAACTCCCCACCATTGGCCTCCGCCACACTTATCCCACTAGACAAGCTTGATCCCGAATAACGACGCGCACTAGAGCAAGGACTTTGCGTCCAAAAAGGGACGTTGCGCCCAATTGGAATTTGCTCCGTTTTAGTTCGCTTCCCGAATCGCGCGCTTCTCGTCGTAATTGGTGATGAAGTGTCTCAAGGGTTGACTGCTCGGCACCTATTCGGGGTCGGCGTCCGCGGGGGGGTTAATATCGTACAATTCATCCTTCGAGCCGCGCTTGACGCGTCACCGGAACCGGCGGACATGTAAGGCGACGCATCCAACGCGTTCAACGAGTTCTTGTGGCGTCCCTTGCTTGAGGAATTGTCTGCAAATCATTCGCTTCAACCGTTGCTCCGCGTCGCTACTATGTTGTATGGCCGTCCATCTACCTTGCACGTCTACGACTCATCAAATGCCCACGGCCCGGCTATGCGTATCACGAGTACCCGTGGAGTCCGTCAAGGTTGCGTTCTCGGGGCCATGTTCTTCGCAATAGTTGCCTCCCGGGTATCTAAATAGTTGGCTGCGATTGTCCCGAACGAATCCGTTGTCTGCGGTTATTCTGACGATGGTCACTTCATGGGGACCCTTTGCGTCTCTCGTGGCTATTGGCGATGTTATGCTGGAGGCGTATGCTAGCGTCAGCCTCACAATAACCATCCGGAAAAACTGTTTGTATTCCGCTTTGGGTGTCGGTGATACTTTCTGTGATGCTTTCTTACCACACGGCCACATCCTACTGGGAGTATATCTCTCCACGGAAGGGACGAAAATATTGGGGAGTGCCCAATGGGTACATATGATTTTGCTCGAGACGTGGTCAAAACGGCCTTGAGCAAGTATGAGGCCTATGACGAACGTCTAAGGGGTCTAGCGGCTCACCGGCAATCTCGTACTGCGCTTCGTATCCATAAGCATTGCAAGAGCGCCGCTTCGGAAAATTTTCTCGTACGGTTCGCCGCGGTCTTGGCAGAGGCGAGGGCTACGGTGACACCGTCGTGACTTTCCTCGAGGGCGCTGACAATGCCACCCTAGATATGGCGGCTGAAACATAGGGCCTTCCCGCAGCTAGCCGACACCGCAGCACTCGTGGGCTCTGCTATCCATTTCCATAAAACGCAAGATGCTCGCGTGCGCGGGGATTCCCACGACGAAGTTCCGGTGGAGCCGACCATGTATGGACGGTTGGCGAATGCTATGGCCACAGCGGTGTGCCGAAGGCATGGTATACCGGACGGAGACGACGGCGACAACGAGCTCATGTGGTCGTTACTACTCGCTTCGTTGTGAGCGCGCTTAGATGCCGCGTGCGGTTCTCACGCTCTCGCCGAGTCCGAACCCCTGATATCCACAGCCTTGGCGATGCTTCCCCCGCGACGTCCAACGGAGGCTCGCGCATGCTAGTTAGCCGAAGCCCGATCAAACAACTAGCAGATTGCTCGGTCCCTTGATGGCCTACCCTTGCTCGTACCCCTTTCTGCGTTCGCCACGGACATTTTCCCAAAGCTACAAGCCGACATAAGTAAGCGCGTCAACTTACTTGTCGTCGCGAAGCTCGCTCCCACGTTTTCTAACCGCGCTCGGCCGGAGTCTAGGCGTTTTGTATCTCGTCTCGGCCACGGCGCCCTTGCGTTTTTGGCCTCGGACCCGCCTACTTCGGGTAGCCTTGGCGAGCTCCGTGACAAGTTCCATGAGCACTACGACGCAGTTTTACGTGTCGCGGTCTGTCGCATCTTCGGCCTACCCTTATCCCGCATCCTCTCTATTTACTCTCCCCCACTGCTTGTGCTTCTTGCCATATCTCGGTTTAAGCTATGTGGGGTGTGAACCCATGTGCGGGTGTCAACATGTCTGGTGATGCGCGGGCCACTATTTTTGCTGCCCATTAGGCTCGATGCGGCGGAGATGCTTCGGTCCACACCGCTCACTCTTGGTTAGTAACGGCCGTTGCGGAAATCATCTCCGAGGTTCGTGGCGCACTCGCGGTTGGCGTCGAGGTTCTCACAGATCCCACGATGTTAGTCCAACTGCCCAACAGCAACGACGGCCTTCCCGCGAATGTGGGTGTCTCGCACTGTCACGGCATCCGAGGCTCAGAACTTGCCCTTGACGCCGTGGTTTCCGGTTTGTTTGGCGTTTCTAGCCCCCCGTCTATCGAAGTCGCTCTATGCCTTGCTGAGAAGACCAAGTTCGAGAAGTACTCGAAAGGTGTGAGGAGTCGCCCCGACAGCCGGTTGATTCCCTTTGCAATCACGGAATTTGGTAGTCTTGGCGGTCACGCCACGGCTTTCTTGACCCAGGTGGCCAAGTATGCAGCCGCCTCTAAAGGGATGCATGTGGGCAAGTTTTTTACCTCATGGCGTCGAAAGGTCTCTCTCGTCGTCCATGATGCTCACGCGGACAGTGTCTTGCGCGGTTTATCCGCCGCCGCATACGGTGTGGAGGCCGCTTCTTCCTTCGATGGGATATGCCTTCTCCCACTACGGCGCTCTTCACCCGCGCCAAGGGCCGCAAGCGTCCCCGTGCTTCCTCGAGCTGCGCGTGAGGCGCCGCTTGTGGCCTCCACGTGCTGCATTCTCGGCATGGCCTAGGAGTTTTCTTATTTTGATTTGCAAGGTTCGTGAACAATGTAGTGCTTCCTTTTGCCGTGCTTTGGATTCCGTGATCCTCTTGTCACTCTTGTCCTTTTGTTTCCCTTCCATTTTCCCTGTCCGTGCTCATGTTGTTCTCCTTGTAATCCACGTGAAGTAAACTCCCTTACACAAGAACCAGAATTGAAAAGCAATAATTGTAGAACAAATGTATAAGTATTGTCCGTTCTCGCTTCGCGCGCCTACCGCCCTACACTCTTCCCATAAAGTCCGTACCTAGTGAAATAGGGCCTTTCGCGTAGGGCGGGTGTTTACCATGTAGGGTTTCTAGGGTTTAACTGTACTTTAGCTCGTTGAGAAAGCGGGCCGAAACTTGTGTTGACGATGAGGCTAAGGGGGAGGCAAGGCACAAATGGGGCCCGTCACGGTTACGATATGACGTATTAGGGTTTGCGGCCCAACCCCGATTTCGGGGTATACCCTTATTCGGGCGCCCCGGAATTCGGATTTGCCACACTTTGGCTCGTGAAAAATCCCGACATGGGCGACACAACATGCGGTTTTATGATCCCAGCATGTTGACCGCGAACATGGGAGCACGTGGGTGTGATGGCGTGTGCCGTTAATATGCTTGACGTGGGTGGAAAACCACAGCTTGGGACGCTTAAAAAAGCCTAACTTCGCCGTATAAAGTCCAATTCGAGCAAACTAAGTTGCAAGTGGAAGCCCTTCCCCCAAGTAAGTATAAGTTTTCAACCCTCGGCTGGTTTTCGCGTTAAATCCGCCGTCCGATGACATCCAAGCCCTCGTACAGCCAAATAAAGCTTTTAGGGTTTCAAAATCCGCCACATTCGCGCGGGGCTAGCAACCCCTAGACAGGTGGTACCCGCATACCCGCTCCGCTAATACGCTCAACAATCAGCGCTCTATACTTTTTCTTGTCACGGCGTTGCCCATTTCATGCCCCATGATGGCATGGTGCCGAGCCCTTTGCCGCCGGCCAGATAAAGGCCCGTGCTAGGGTACTTTGAAAGCTCCCCGCCATTTTTCACGCCCGGCGATGCGCAAGTTCCTAAGGCCAACGATCCTCCCGCCAAGGTGCTTACACTCCAAGTCAACTGCCCCTCAAGCCCAATAGGCCCCCAACCTGTGCTCCTTGGTGGTATTTCCGGGCACGTGGCAAGAAAAACCAGTGCACAAAGCATGCCATTCTCGGTGTCGCCGCTTTGTAGACGGCCGGGCGCAACACAGTCGGCGGATACTAGTGCAATTGTGCAAACATGCTTAGAACCCAGTGTCGAGTAGTCTCCCGGCTTGTCGCGACACTACGTGTGCCGAGCCACGCATAGAGGCGCGCATAACCTGCACATACACGAATTTCGGCCCGCAAAATATGGGCAGAAAATCCAACGTGGGTGCCCACAATAAATGGGGCGTGCCGGTAAAGGTGCTCACGTCAATGAACAATGCGCCGTGGTGTGTTGTTCGAAAATCATTATTCTACCCCCCGATCGAGATGCATGGCCATCGCGGCAGTGCCTGGCGGATAATTAAATACGTGCCGCTAGTAACGGACTTTATGGGAAGAGTATACTCACCGACTCACTATATATAATATCATGCACCGATCAGCAAAATACTAATGTCGCCATTACTACTACAGGTACCTGTACGGACGATAACGATAATTACGCCGACGATACTTATTGTAATGAACTTTGCCACCATCCCAAAAGATGAGATATTTATTGTAATTGCACAATTCTCATCGCCACGGGTATCGCTACATGTATCTCAACCCGTACTATATCTTCTGGTTGGGCGGTGATGCGGTGTCAGCAAGGTGCATGTTATCGTTATCAGCACCACTACCGGAAGCCACCCTACCGGTACTAGCGTGGGCGAGTCGATCCAACGAGTGGCATGTCTTCCGTCGCGCATATCGTTGAGTTCCTTACCTATTATTTCTTGCTCATACAGATGCAAAGCTGTCACACCGCCACCCCGTACATATGTATGTACTTGCTATCTATAGAGCTTGGTCGACAATGAGGTGATATGGAAAGACAAAATACCCGTACCTGGTAGCCACGACAGCTAGCGATACGTGAAAAAGGAGCGATAATATGTCACTATCTCATTTTGTGTGGTCATCATGATGTAACGAAGATCTTGCGTACATGTACCCAAGCTCACCAAGAGACATTCTGCTACTGTACGGGTATATGTACAATGGAATGAATATCCCCAACCAGTCGCAGATGCATCGCGTCATAAAGGATTACAAGAAGCATCTCATTAATTAACGATTAGCGCTATTCGATGCATCATCTAAAATGTCGCTCCCGAAAATGCGACCGTAATAACGCCTTCTTCTCCACCTATGTCATCAATAGGTACATGTCGTCTCCGATTTATACCGAGCAACGAGTAGATTTCTCGGTCCCTTGATGGCCTACCCTCGCTCGTACCCCTTTCTGCGTTTGCCACGGACATCTTTCCAAAGCTACAAGCCGACATCAGTGAGCGTGTCAACTTGCTTCGCTTCGCGAAGCTCGCTCCCACGTTTTCCAACCGCGCTCGGCCGGAGTATAGGCGTTTTGTATCTCGTCTCGGCCACGGCGCCCTTGCGTTTTTGGCTTCGGACCCGCCTACTTCCGGTCGCTTGGGCGAACTCCGTGACAAGTTCCTATATGTGTCGCCAAGCGTTTTGAACAGGGCAGTGCCGACGCCGTGGCATGCCTCCATGTTCCTCGGTCTTAGGTTTTTCCCTCTTTTCTTCTTTTTGCTTGTGGCCTCCACTTCTTTTTCTTATAAGAAAATTTGTTTTGAACCGCAACATATCGCCATGTCGCTGCTTATTGGTTCGCCATCTCTTGATTCACTGCAGATGTTATTATAATGAAAACAAAATTCACGCACACAAAACGCGTGGTATATTTGAGAGGTTATCCTGTACTGACTTTTGCCCGTACAGGAGCAGCCGCTGTAGGAATACCCTCAGATTGTATATGATGTGTCACAAAGATCTGATCTTTGTGAGCCGGGTTCAGGTACCCAGATCAAGGAGATGTCGCAAAGGGTAACGGGTACCCGTGAGCTGATATGATATTCCCGGATGGTGGCCGGCTCTTATAGTGCCTCGGGGATATGTGTATGATAAGTACTACATTTGTATGACTAATCGTACACCAAAGTCTCGTAAAAAACGGGTCAGCCCCACGCGAGGAAAAGTCAGTACTTTGCCAAACTTTGGCAGCGTGTACCTTAGGGTGTTCTCTGCTTAACTCCGTTGACTTAAAGCGTGAGGTGGTGCGGAAGCGGTTCAAAAGTGCAATTTGCCGAGATCGCCTGTCGGCGACCCACCACCACCACCTTGAGGAAGACCGTAACGACAGGAGCGCGCGTCTCCGCCCGTAGAGGCCCCCTTCAGCCCCTAAATGATGGTGCACAACGACAACAACCTGACCGAACCTACGGGACAGTCGGCGAGTCTATCGGTGAAGGCCTGTGGGTTGCAATTTGGGATAGCATGCCGCCGAGACACGAGTCGGCTCGCGCTTTTCGCGTCGAACCCGACAACGCAAGCCGTTTAACCCCAGCATCAACACAAACCAGCAACGCACAACGCGTTGCAGTGCGAATGCCCTTTCAACCCCCCCGGCCAACGGTGCAAATTCCCGGTGCAGCTACGGAGAGTGCGTTACTGGTACCAATTATTACAGGGTCGGTAGTGAGTGATACCGGTCCGCCGACTATCGAACCCACACTACCTATCGACCTTTTGTCGGGGGGGTCCTCCGCTAACTCCACCTCCAGCGACACATCGCCACCTAACGAGGTGGGGGAGATACCCGGCAACACCAGCGAAGCCCTCGATATGGAGGTCGGCTCGTCCGACGACGATGGCGACCCCGCTCTCCCCGACGATACCGCCAAGGACGCCGTGTGGGTCCCACCCGTACCTGGCGACACCGTCACATTACGTCAACCCATGACAATGAACCCAATACCGAGGATGCTCGTGGGTTTCATATCAACGAGCACCGTGGGTTTCTCCTTCTTGTCATTTCTGTGTGAAGCTATGGGCAAGGTCAACGATCGTGCCAACCGCACCGCGCGTCTTAGTCGGTCATTAATTTGTGCGGGGGCGTTTGTTAGGTGCGAGCTTGTAAGCCATGAGGTGAATGTTGCATCGAAATTGCTCAAGGTCCGCCATTACTTTATCATTTTACCCCATGATATGCTCAACCCCATAACTCACGGAATTGGTGTGTTTTCGTACTTGCACCGAAGGTAGATTGGCACACACACAGTTTGACACACACCGTGTGAGTGTGTGTGTGTGTGTGTGTGTGTCAGTGTGTAATGTGTGTGTGCCTGTGTGTGTATGTGTGTGTGCGTGTGTGTGTGTGTGTGCTTGTGCGTGCGTGTGTGTGTGTGTCAGTGTGTAATGTGTGTGTGCCTGTGTGTGTATGCGTGTGTGTGTGTGTGTGTGTGTGTGTGCTTGTGCGTGTGTGTGTGTGTGTGTGTGTGTGTGTGTGTGTGTGTGTGTATTAGTGTAGGTGTGCCAGTGTGTGTGTGTCACTGTGTATTTGTGTCTGTGTGTGCGCCTGTGTGCCTGTGCGTCAGTGTGTGTGTGTGTGTGTGCGTGTGTGTGTGTGAGAGTGTATCAGTGAAGGCTGTAATTATAATCACGAAAATGTTAACCATTATTGTCATTGTCTCCAGGCAATAAGCACAACTGTTATGTCCTTATCCGGCCGGCAGACTTCATCAGCAATGTATGCATCGCGCATGGTCGCGGTTAATGCAAGGTGGTGCGATCAGATAGATTACTTTTCAGAGGGGATGCTCGCGTTTATCCAGTGTTTACATGTAGTATGCACAGCCACATCTGTCCTAGCAACTTCACCATACAGTCGGAACAAAAGAGAGTTGGTTCCGACTAGCGACTACATTACCCAGTATTTGCGCTACCGACTGTTGGAAGCTAATCAAGTTTCACGTCTCCGCTTCCCACCCCAACTCAGCTCTAACTATCAAGAACTTCGCTGAGATTTTAAGTAAGCCTTTGGTCTACAACGGGCTACAAGATCACGCTGTGCCGGCCCAACGTCGGGGAAGGACATTATCCGTACCTTTGGCCGAACCGAAACGGATCCTCCAAGACGAGCGCGCCCACGTCCCCGGTAACTTGGGCCGCTCCAAAAAGGGCCGAAGCAAGCAAGCTCGCTGCCTCCGGTGCTACCGCGACGAGGGTGTCCTTCACTAGACGTCTTTTTATGCGTGCATTGTGAGATTCCCTTGTGTATGCCCGGCTCCCGCTACAGCCGCTACTGCTTCGAGCACCACATGCGACTAGACCCGGTCGCCCTTGGCAACATGAACCGGGTCCGCACGGAATAAACACGCCCCACTGATCCGCCCCCGCTATCCAATATCCTTCTCGCCTCCACTGTTGGGCGGGCGTGGTCATACCATACCTTATGATAGGGATGGTCGCTCGATCTGTAGCCGAAGTCGGTGGTGCAGACGATACTGAGCTTAGGCGTGTCTGCCGCTACTTTAGATATTCACTGACTGTACATAGCGGTATTTAACAGAAAAAGTACTGATTATGAAAACGCGTAATCATACAGGCCGATGTATGATATATCAGATCATACACATATCCCCGAGGCAATAGAGGTTATAGCTTACGGCAGGTTAGCTCTGTTATCGCTTACAGAGGTTTTACCGGATTTCGCTTGCGGCTACCTCCTATGCTGACGTCATTTTATTTACGAGTGGCCCGTAGTTCTTTTTGCGTCTTGTTCTTCTCTGTATTTTTTAATCATTTTTTCTTTTTATTTTATGTACACAAACCTTATTTATGGTCAGATTGATTTGAATCTAGAGGTTTGCATATCCAATATCATGTGTACGGGACAGTAACTCTAGCGGTTACTGTTACCGTTAATATCGGCGCGTCTCACCTGCAGGGCAACCACCTTGCCCGAGCAGTTAGACGCAGCCAACGACCAACGACTTCCCCAACGGTCAGCTCTAGCTAGCCCGTGCCTTATAAGCCGTAGCTAGCCACGAGCCTAGGCACTCTCTGCTTTCGCGCTCAGCCAATCTAGGCTTCGCGCGAATGCAGTCTCGACTCTAGTAGTCGAGCAGGGTGTCAGTTTTACCTTTTCGTCCCATGCGCACTCGAGCGTCACGCGACACTTCCCCTCGTTCAGCTACGCAGTTCCCCACTATGCAGCCTGAGCAGTCTACATCCGCCGCGGCGGCCTACCCTCACGCTACCACACTCGAACAACGCACAGCCGAACAGATTCGTACGGCGGTTTTGGCATCGGAACAACGGATTACCGAGCAGTTTTTGGCGGCTAACGCTGCCTTACTCGCCCAGCTCCGACAGACGACAGCCACACCTGCTGCTACTGATCAACAGCAGTCCATTCCCACCGACGCGACCACAGCGACGGAGGGTGGTAAGGAGGCCCCCGAGCCACCTATCGACCTGCTCGACGACGAACCCGATCCCTCCGCGACCGATTTCGTCGACTTCACCTACTACGGCGAAGTCATCCCAGCCGGCCTCGAACGTCCCCCTCGCGACGTCGAAGAGCCACGTCTGTGGACTCTCACAGACGACACCGCCCGCGCGCTAAGCGACAAACGCACCCAGGCTGCCTACGACGAGTACCTACACATCGGGTGCTATGCCTTCTTCGACAGCTCCGCCAACGCGGCAATTGGCGAGGCTCTGGACACGCTGTCGCAAGGCACACCTCTATCGACAGAGCAGGCGGCAGCGATTACCCTCATCCGAGCGGGTCATCGCACCCACATGGCGACGGAGGAGGCCGCCCGTACTAGATTGGGCTTCCTCCGCCTCACCAAGGGCGGACAAACGAGCACGGATGCGGACCGCGTCTTTGCCGAACTGGCCCACGAACGCTTTTGCCGACCGCGCCCTACCGCGGTCTCCGGCACATTGGACGCGCTTCGCCAAGCGTTCGTCGACCGCACGCTGGAAGTCAGCCTACACGCCGCCAGCAAGGCCGCCGCCGGCGCTGCCTTCGCAAAAGTCATCCCGGACAGGCCTCCCGGCCCCGACGCTCGAGCCCGCCGGGCCGCCGCCGACAAACGCAAAGCCGCAGCAGCAGCAGCAGCGGCAGCCCGCGCCACCCCGCCACCCAAGCCGACCGACCCGGCCAAACCCTCGACCAAGAAATGACGGTGTGGCCCGCCGCGCCGATTCCTGCTCCCCGACGTCTTCCTACATGCGCCACCGCGTGCGTCGAAGATGGCGGGAGTGGGAGCGCATCGGCGCGAGCGGCCAAGTCCTAAACTGGATCCGCCATGGCGTCCGCGTAGAATTCAAACACGGCCTACGCCCCAAGCCCTTCAACCACGGCATCTCTATGCTCGACGCGACGCCGGCCCAACTCGAGTTTCTAAACTCGGAGCTTCCCCGCTTCGAAGCTTGCGGTGCTTGGGAGCGGGCGGACAACCCTCGCTACGTTTCCCGGATGTTTTTAGTTCCAAAACCCGGGTGCAAACAATGGCGCTTGATTATCGACCTTCGAGAACTCAACCGTTATTGCTCGACCTTCACCATGACATGCGAGACACTCAAGCACCTACGTCACCTCTCGCGTCCGGGCGACTACTTCGTCTCCCTCGACCTTGCCGACGGGTACTACACCCTTGGCATCCGGGAGGAAGACCGAGACTTCTTCACGGTCAACTACCGCGGCACGAAGTAATGGCGCCTAGCATGCCTTCCCATGGGCTGGTCGGGTTCGGCTTACTACTTTTGCAAGCTAACTCAGGTGTTCACAAACCACCTACGACGCCCCCCGCAACCGATGCCGGCGGATACTTCCCCCCACAGTCGCCGCCCTACAAAGCGCTTCCTCCGAAATGCGCGATGGCGTGGGACCCGACTACTCCCCTACATGGACGACTTCCTTTTCCTCGCCGACTCCTACGCGGACGCCCTCCTACTGCGACAGCGCGTCCAAGCCCTCCTCGACACCCTCGGCCTCGAACGCAACCCCAAGAAAGGCGTTTGGATACCGACTCAAGTGGGCGACCATTTGGGATTGAAGGTGGACCTCCAACACGGCATGTTTCGCGCCCCGCCCGCAAAACTCCACCAGCTCGCGCAACAAGCCTCTTCCCTACTCGGACGAGCCGCTTCCAACGCCCGATGGCTTCCTACACGCCACCTTGCAGCTTTCGCCGGAAAAGCACAGTTCCTCTACCTCGCAATCGCCCCCGCGCGCTTCTTTTTGCGCGAACTCCACGACGTGTTAGCCACACGGGTTGGGTGGGGCGGACGCGTCCGCCTTACCCACCAATTACGCCGCGACCTCGAGTGGTGGCGCACGGTCCCCACTCAACACAACGGCCGGTCCATCTACAAGCCTATCGAGACCGCCTACCTCCACGCCGACTCGAGCGCTTACGGTTGGGGTGCCGTTCTAAACGAGGACTCCAACTATCAAGCCCGGGGATTTTGGAGCGCTACCGACCGCCATCAACACATTACGTGGAAGGAACTTCGAGCGGTGAGACACGCGGTGGAATCTTTTCTACCCCAACTCCGAGGCCGACAAGTCCTCCTACACGAGGACAACACGGCGGTAGTCGCCGCCCTCACCAAGCTCACCTCGCGCTCGCCCGCCATGATGGCCGAACTCCGTTGCCTATGGTACCTCCTCGACAGCAACGACATCAACATCCGGCCGCGCTACATCCGCTCGGCGGCCAACATATGGGCCGACAAGCTCAGCCGCGAGTTGGACTACGAGGACTGGCAGCTCAACCCCCGTATTTTCACCCACCTGCAACGCCGGTGGGGGCCTCACACGATCGACCGTTTCGCGTCTATGCTCAACGCACAGCTCCCCCGCTTCAACGCCCGCTGGCGCGACCCACGGTGCGAGGACGTCGACAGCCTCCGCCTATCCGACGACGCGTGGCGCAGAGAAAACAACTACTGCAACCCGCCCTGGTCTGCCCTCCCTGCCCTCGCCGCCAAACTCGCCCAAGCTCAAGCCTCGGCCACGGTCATCGCCCCCTTTTGGCCCAACAAACCGTGGTACCACGCGTTCGCTCGATTGGCCACCGAAACGCTACACTTCCCGGCGACACGCCACTTATTCTTTCCCGGCAGGCGCGGCAAGCCCGAGGGGGTCGGACCTCCCGCGTGGAGCATCGTGGCCTTTCGTCTCTAACCCCTTCGTGGCTCTACACCCGACGCGGAGCGATTGGGCGGGCGCTTCGCCCGGTACAATTCCACGCCCATGTACAGCGCGTGCCGCCTCTGCGTACAGGACAGCCCCGCTACGGCCTACGCCTCGAAGCAGCACCGGCGCCCTGGTCCGCCAATCTGGCTGAAACTTTTCAAGACCTCCTAGGAACCGACAAGCTAGGGGTTACGGCGGTCGCTCTACTCAGCAACTCCCTAGCGCCTTCGACGTACTCCAGCTACGACAGCGCGCTGCGGCAATTTTTTATTTTTTGCACACAGGAAAATATCGCCCCCCTGCAGGCCACTCCCGCTACCATGGTACGCTACACCGCGTGGCTAGCCCTGCTCGGCACGGTCGCCGCAAGCTCCATGCAACCCTACTTCTCTGCTGTTAACAAGTTCTTTCGAGACCACCAGCGCCAACCTATTGCGGTGGGCGACCTCCTAGCGGACGCCCGGCGTGGCCTCGAAATGCTGCAGCACCGCCTCGTCCCCGCCACCACGCGCCTTCCTCTACCCGCGCCCGTCGCCCTCAGCATCCTACAGGCCGCCGACACGCTGCACCTCACCCTTCCGTGGACACCCGCAGCGCTCTCCCAACTACAACGTTTTCGAGCTTGCCTCGCGGTGTGCGTCAATTACACCTTTTTCTGCCGGGCCGAAACTGGCGCCCGTTGCCAAACAGGCGACCTAATCGTCGACAGACCTTCGCAGCAAATCTGCCTGTTCATAAGGAAATCTAAAGGCGACCAGCGCCGCGACGCCAGCGAAAAACAGGTTATCGCTATCCCTATCTCCGCCAACCCCGTCCTGGCAGACCTGCTCGACTATTACACGGAACAGCGAACTACATTCTGCAAAAAATTCTACAGCACGCCACCCCCTCTCGCTTTCTGGAGTTTCTCACCTGCAGAACCCTCCGCCGATTGGGGTGCCGCGTCCACCATCTCCACCTGGCTCTCCCTCGCCCTCCTCACAGTCCACTCGTCCGCGCCCGCCGGCTTTAAATGGACGTCGCACAGCCTACGAAAAGGCGCGGCGTCCGCTGCCAGCTGCATCGGCGCGCCCCTCCCCGTAATCAAATTTATGGGTGGCTGGGCCAAGAACAGCTCTAGGGTAAATATATTGAATTTACCACTTTGGAGGGTGGTACAATATATCAGTCGAGGTCGATTTTCAGTCAGATTATATTGACCGAAGGCAAATATATTGACCCAACCATGACCCCATCACCTGCTGCTTGGCGGTTCTTCGGCTGGCTCACTCCGTCCCCCCCGCAACACTAATTCTGGCTGTGCAAGCCTTTGGCTTTAGGTTACTGGCAAAACGTGCCCTAGTGTAAATGGTCAGATTGATTTGAATCTAGAGGTTTGCATATCCAATATCATGTGTACGGGACAGTAACTCTAGCGGTTACTGTTACCGTTAATATCGGCGCGTCTCACCTGCAGGGCAACCACCTTGCCCGAGCAGTTAGACGCAGCCAACGACCAACGACTTCCCCAACGGTCAGCTCTAGCTAGCCCGTGCCTTATAAGCCGTAGCTAGCCACGAGCCTAGGCACTCTCTGCTTTCGCGCTCAGCCAATCTAGGCTTCGCGCGAACCCACCCACCCATCCCTATAATCGTGCGCTAATTGACCCCCAGACCCTGTCTGTGGGCGTCTTTTGGCCAAATTGTAAGCAAGCTGACATCTTTGGCAAAACGTGCCCTAGGGTAAATAGGAAATGTTACTTGTATCCATTGGATACGGCCTTGTTTGTATCCTCGCTCGAATTGAGCTTTTGGACATCCGTTCTGGACATCACTGTGCTTCGCTTTTAAAATTTCACGTACGTGTACATGTACACAGATTATAAAAGTACTACATCCCCATTTACGGCGTATGTTGGTAATGTATGTACTAGCACCGCCTCGACCCGAGTCGGAGCCCGCGTTGACCGACGCATAGGCCCCACAATCGCCGTGCTCACAATTGTAAGCTTCCACATGACACGATGACCGCCCCCTCTCCACCCACCCCTCCTGCTAGTTGTGGCGCTGCCGCCGTTACCGTCGCGCCCCCCGCCCCGCCCCCGATCACGTGCGTAGAGTCATGCGCGCCCGTGTCTGCCGCATCTTGTGAGCTACCGCCACGAGAACGTCCCGCCTCTCACGACGACGACGCGCATGAGTTTTACCACTTATCCATAGAGAACCCCCCCCCGCGTTGGTCATGGCCTTGCAAGGGGGTCAGCGGACTACGAAGTCGTGACGCGCTACGCACATGACTACGCCAAGGCCGTGGGCTTCACCCAAAAAGTGCTCGCAGACAACAAGGGCGCGGACGGGGTCCCCCGCCGCCTCCGGATACAATGTGGTAGCTCCGGAGAACCCGCCCCTTCAAAAAAATTAGAAGACCCTTCTAAGCACCGGAAACGCCTCTGCAAGCGCGTGGGATGTCCTTAGAACATGACTATATGTTAAACTATTAGCACACATGCCAAGCGGCTTGTGGAGATTACTCAGCATGGGTCGTCATGGCCGTTTTTGGTTTGAACCACGGCCCGTGCGAGGGCCTCAATGAAGCTTCCCACACCCTTCATCCCCACCGCCAAGATCTTATGCCCGACAAGCCAATTGCCGACGCGGTACGCCAAAGGATCACGCATTACGTCAACAAGGGCAGATGCATATACCAGCAGATAGAGACCATGTTGTTGGTCGATTTTCCTAATGTGACCATTGAGGAATCACAAATGCGCAACGTCATGCGGGACGTCAAGGGCAATAGAAGCGCTGCGGTCGGCCAATGCCGTTGCCTACTCGAGAGACTGTTGGAGCAACAACATAATCAAGACCCCGGCATGGTAATCCATCAACTATTAGACGACGAAGACCGCCTCAAGGGGGTGCTCTGGGTCACCGGCCAGCAACGGGGGCATGGATCGAGTGCGGGTCCGACATTCTTATTCACGACACCACCTACAACATGGACCAGCTTGGCTACAAGCTAGGAGTTTTCTCCGGCATTTGCAAGGAAGGCCGCACCATCCCCATTGGCCAATGCTTCGTCATAGATGAGGAATCCGGGTCCTACAACTAGTAACTGCGGATGTGGCTGGCGGCCCACGATAACTTTGCCCCCCTCGTTATCATTACAACCGCCGACCCCGCTGTGGTTTGCGTTGTGGCGGACGTCTTTCCCAATGCCTCCCATATATGGTCTCTATACCACCTGATTGCCATCATATTCAAGAACTGTAGGGGCGCAGTACGTGGTGCCATTGGACAGCTTGTGGTGGACTTCCTCACCGTTTCTAAGACTATGACCAAGGAAGCATTCCATGCACGGTGCGACCCTCATCCCTTCCCATATATCTCCCTCTCTCTCCTTCCCTCTATGTCAACAATTTTCACGGTGTCGTACACATACCCGCACACATTCATGCATGTATTTTCAAATATAGGGTACGAACACATTTTCCACACAGTCAGACACACATGGTCATAGATTCATTCGTATATTTTCATAAAGAGGTTACGAGCAGTCAGACACATATTCTCACAAACCAACGCCGGTCACACACACTAGTGTGGCGGTTAGCCTCTGAAAGCTAAACGCTAGCACAAATCTGCTCTAGTCTGTCTAGTTCTGTCGTTGCAAGATGGCAAAATGATGTTGTCGAGAGGCAAGAGTCAAAGATGTTTCACTGCTGTACTTAGGCAGTAGTTGTAAATGAACAAAGAATTGTTAAATGGTTCTTTCACCTCCCTCTACTGCACTAGGCTTAAATAGGTTTCAGCCCACACTAATTACGCCTGCAAGATACGCTTACATGTCAGGCGTTGGGGCTGTTCAACCGTCGTCAACTGTCCTCGAGACGCGGCATGCCTAGCATTGGGTTTCACGACGCGGCTCCTTCTGCATGGAAGAGCTCGTTCTGGTGCGTCATCTGGCTAGTTAGATTAATTATGCATATTTGTACGTACCGGGAGGTACTGGTCGTACTGTAGCATCAGCACCCTTATAATACTGCAGTAGCGACGTACCCACGAGTATACGTCCATCCTGTGGAAAAGCACGAATTGGTATCAGTAACGAGTACATGTACAATGTCCTGCAATGTATTGTTGCAGGACTGTAATCGTCACACTCGTACCCTCCCCCTCTTGACAGATCAATGAGGCCGCCGCGAGGCAGACCTCCGTGGTTCTTGGCTCCTTTACTGAAGCAGTTACTGGGACTCAGGAATGCGCGCTGGGTGAGCGTGCATGAAGTCAATGTACGCCTGAGTCTTGGCAAACTTGCGCCATTGGGGCGTCTCCAAGAATTCTTTAAACGCAATTGTCCGGTGTACCTCGTTCAACCGGTGCCAAACAAGTGGAATGTCGTCATCGCTGAAGTGCGTCATGAAGAGCAAATATTTGCCTCGTCGCCCAGGTAGCGACTTGATGCACACAGCAAAGATGTGCGAGACGTCAAACTCCTCCTCGTCTCCTTCACGAACAGTCACCGGGACAGCTGGTCGTAGCGGAGCGGTAGAGCAGGGTCTCAAGTTATTAACGTGGAACACAGGATGTAAGCGTACTGTCGCTGGAAGTTTCAACCTGTAACTGTGTTTTCCAATCTGCTCCTCCACTGAAAAAGGTCCAAGCTGTCTGTCTCTGAGTTTCCAGTTCGGTTGTCCTCTCAGAAAAAGGTTTGTTGTGACGACTGACACCTTGTCTCCCTTAGCGAAGTGTGGCGCTGTAGACGGTTTTGTGTGCGCCTGCATCTCGTCCTTGTGTAGCTGCAACACTGAGCGTACGAGGGTGTGTACTTCCTGTAACAATCTCAACCGTTCTGTAGCGTCTTGCGAAATTGGTATCGATGGTCGCATGCTAAACAGCAGGTTAGGAGGCTCCTCAGGAGAGAACCCAAAGTTAGCCTCAAACGGTGTGTGCTCAATTCCGAGTGCACGTGAAGCGTTGTACGCAAATTCCACTTGCGGTAGAAGTGTCGTCCAATCAGAGCCATCATAGCAACAGAAGCAACGAAGAAGCTCCTAAAACGTGCTGTTCACGCGCTCTGTCAACCCGTCTGTTTCTGGGTGTCGACTAGAAGACATGTTCAAACGCGTTCCAAGGCGTCTCCAAAGTGTCTGCCAGAAGGCGCTGACAAACTTCGGGTCGCGGTCGCTAATCAGCACACGGGGTAGTCCATGTAAGCGGTAGACTCCCTGTAAAAACAAAGTTGCAGTTTCTTCGGCAGTAATCGACTCTGTGCATGGCAGAAAATGGGCCATTCGTGTTAGATGGTCTACTACAATCAGCACACTGTTTAAGCCATTGCTCTCATGCAAGTGTGTAAGGTAGTCAAGACCAACTGTGTGCCACGGTCTGGGTGGAACAGGCAATGGGTCAAGAGTCGCAGCCATCTGCGGTCGAATCTTTGCTCGTCGACACACGACGCAGCGTTCACAGAAATCTTTTACGTCTTGGCGGATTCGTTTCCACCAGAATCTGTCGAGTGCTTTAGCAAGAGTGCTAGCAACTCCTCTGTGACCAGCTGACGAGCTTTCGTGCAGCTCTGTGATCACTTTCAGTCGGAGCTCAGAGTTATGTGGAATACAGAGGCGGTTGAGGCGCCAAAAGTATCCGTCTCTGGCTTCAATCCGGCTGTCTTTTGTCCACTCACCATCGTCCCCATAAAACGAATCTTGTGAGAACCCCTCGCGAATGAGATCAACGAACTCAGGGCTCAGCTGCAGCGCATCAACAGTCAGTAAATTTAACTGTGCATCTTCAAACAGCAGCTAGGACTTCCGTCGTAAGTCTCGATCTGACGGAACCTCGCCATCCCAAAATAAGGGTATTGTGGCTTGAGGTACGAAGTCTGGACGCCGGCTTAACGGGTCAGCTTCGTTCAGAGCTCCCTTGCGATATGCAAGTGTCATCAAGCCCACAAACGGTTGCAAATCCCGCAGGTATCTTGCTTGCCGCTTGTTCAACCTGTTGTTTGGTTGCCTGAGCATGTGCCGCAGTGTGTCGTGGTCTGTTACGACAAGGAACTTAGAGCATCCTTCAAGATAGCACCTCCAATGCTTGACAGCTTCGCATACGGCCAAAGCTTCTAAGTCGTACGCAGAGTAAGTGTTACCACGCACAGTTGGATTCAGCTTACGCGCCCAATAAGAGACTGGCTGAAGACCTCCTCCTTGGTCTTGCAACATGACTGCTGCAATAATCCCCACTGTTGAAGCATCTGTAGCTACGGTGAACGTCGCGTCCGGGCTGGCCTCCGGAAGGATCAGGCATGGCGCGGAAATGAGCCGTAACTTGAGAGTCTCAAAGGCTTCCAAACAGGCAGGCGTCAGCGTAACCTTCTGTGGCTGGGACTTCCGCAGTAAGTCCGTCAATGGAGCCGTAAGGTCGCTAAAATGGTGTATAAATCTCGCGTAGAAGTTGCAGAATTGTACGAAACTGCGAACCTCCTTCTGCGTCTTGGGCACTGGCCAGTCTGCAACGGCCTCGACTTTCTTTGTGGAAACCGAAGTTTTACCGGCTGACACAGTGTAGCCCAGATACTCCATTTCTTGAAGTCCGAAGAAGCATTTCTTAAGGCGTAATTTCAGCCCTTCCTGCTTAAATCGTTGTAGCACTAGACGTAGGAGCTCCAGGTGCTCCTCCCGAGTTCGACTGTAAATACAGGCGTCATCGAGGTAGACTCTTACGAACTTATGTAAAAAGTCGCGAAGAATGTCGTTCATCATCCTCTGAAACGTAGCTGGTGCGTTGCACAGCCCAAACGGCATGGCGACCCATTCCATTAAACCATCAAGGGTCTGAAAAGCCGTCTTGTGAACGTCTTGATCACGCACTCGAACTTGCCAGAAGCCAGAGGCGAGGTCGAGGTGTGTGTAAAAATTCGCGTCCTTAAGTTCGTCCAGTGTATCGTCCACTCTCGGAAGTGGGTAGGCGTCTTTACGCGTAACCTCGTTAAGGCCACGGTAGTCAATGCACAGACGTAGCGAGCCATAAGCTTTCCGCACAAAAAGAATTTGCGAGCCGAACTCACTGTAGTTGGGACGGACCAAACCAGCTTCTACTGCGTCTTTAAGCTGTCGGTTAAGCTCTGCGCGCTCTTTTGGTGACAATATGTTTAGCCGTTGGCGTCGCATCGGGCCAGTAGTGTCAATGGGATGGTCCCACTGTCGGCTTACAGGTGGAGAGTCGACAGATTGCAGTAACTCCGGGAAGTCATCGAAGAGTAACGACCGGAAGTTGTCACGTTGTTTTGCAGTTAGCTCCTCTCCAGTGTGAAAATCTGTGTTTTGTTCAGCTGTTGACGTAAGTTCAATTACGTAAAATTCAGCATGACGTCCTTTACTGCGGCGCGTCTTGCGCATGAGTTTTTGAACTTTAGTAGACGACATCAGCAGACACTCAGGGCGTCGTTCCTCGAGCGTAGTCTCCACAGCTGTACCATCCATCAATGTAAAAACTCTGGTTGTACCGAACTGTAAAGAGGCTTGTTCGTCGTCAAGCCATGGTAAACCAAGAATTAAATCAGCTGAACGTAAATCACGTAGGACGTAAAAAGTCCGGTGAAATTCGTGTCGAGCCAGCTCAAAAGTGACGTCACAGACTGTTGTAGAAGTCACACGTTGTCCGTTGGCGAGTCGAACTGGTGTCTTAGTCGTAGACTTCCGAGTTTGTAGAGCAAAGCGTTGTACAAAGCCTTCTGACACAAAGTCAAGCGTCGCCGCGCAGTCCACTAATCCAAAAATTTGGTGTCCGCCATCATGAGTTTTCACAGTCAGCTCAGTTCGAATTAACGGGCGAGCTTCCGTGAGGTCAGTCAGTAGGGTTGTAGCTGGCGAAGAAAATTGTTGCAGCGTAGCGATGGACTGTTCCACGTCGTCTGGTGGTACACGTACCGAGTCGGGTTGTTCAGGTGTTGTAGATGTTGTTGAGTCGTTGAACGCACAATCTGCGTCGACTAACCACAGCTGTACACGCCAAGGAGCTGGAGCAACCACCTCCTGTTGCACTAGGTTCTCCAGTGACTGTCGAGTAAAAAGCTGCGTCCTCGCTAGGAATTCTTGGTAGAGTTTCCAGTGCTTAGTCACTTGAGTAAATTTCGCCCATTTCGGTAGTACCAATACAGCCATCGTAGATGTCGGAGATGTTCGACGACAATCCTCAAAATGCTGCGCAATCTGCTCAGCTAACTCCCAGGGTAGTTTAATGAACACCCTCTCTCCTGTCAAGTCTCTCTATAGAATCGAGTCACTCGGCGAGCAGTGAGGTAAGTCACTGTGCGAGTTCAGACCTTCATCATCTGCATATCCCTCCAATGTGAAGTTGAATCGTGCATGTAGAGGGTCAAAGACTGAGTCAACCAGTATCCAGTCAATTGAACGTCTGGTTACAGGTTTACGACTCTGTCTCTGCTTAGTCTAACGTCGACGACCTGCTACTAGCGGTACATGTGTTGCGATTGTAGTCGATGGAGATGCCGAAGGAGTTTCGACGACCTCTGTCGCTAACAGTGTTTCAGAATGAACAGTAGATGTAGCCGGCTGCTCCAGTTCATTAATAGAACAGCCTTGCCACCATCATTGCTTCTTAGGTTCCATCGGTGCCTTGCCCTTGAACTCCGGGCATTGGAACAGTCGGTGTCCCTTCTTGTGGCACTTGAAGCAGAGTCCCTCGTCCATGTGTCGCTTACGCTCCTTAGCTGTCGTCGCATTTGCGAGTGTGTTAAAATCTTCGCGGCCAGATGTTTCACCACGTCCGCCATTGTTGCCACCACGTCCACCATTGTTGCCACCACCACGTCCGCGTCCGCGGCCACGACCACGGCCACCTCTATTACGCTTCCAAACGTTAGAGGCTTCGTCGAGAGGGTCATCAAGGTTGCGCTTGCGTGTAGGCTGGGCAGATGGACCAGGAGCAGACCTCGTATTGCCGAGTTCCGGCGAGTCTGTCACGACGTCATTCAAAAAGTTTTGCAGCTCCAACTGCGTAATCTGGTATCCCTTCTGAGCTCGGTGTGATTTAGCCTGGTTCTTGAGCGAAGTGTTCGCTAGGCCATTAATGAAGCGCACACACTGTACATCAGCTTCCAGATGTTCACGAGACCGACGTAAGTAGTCGTTGTACTGCTTAGTGTAGACCGCGTAACTCATCGTGCTGCTCTGCGTAAAGCTTAGCAAAGCGTTAATTGCATCGTCCTTGATGTTCGGAAGAAACATTGACTTGCGTAACTCCGTAACAAGCTCGTCGTACGTAGCTGGAATTGGAGGCTGAGTTTTCCGGTTCAGCCACCACCCATCTAGATGTCCAGCAAACTGTGAAGTAACCCAGAAAACTGAGTCGTACGTGTCGGGCGAAATCCCAAGCATAAGAAAACGCTGAGCTTCAAGCCAATCCTCCAGTACATGAGGTACTTGACCATTCTGATACGGTGAATTAATTGCAGCCTTACGCTGAGTCTCCGTGAAGGTCACATGTAATCCAGTCAAGTTGTGGGTAGGCATCGGTTTTTCCCATTCGTAAATCTGTAGGTCCCTCACTAGTCAATCGGTTGATGTATCCGAATCAGCAGCCAGACAGAACCAGAGTCGACCGTTGTAAACCGGGAGTACATGTGGAACTGTCTCGGGATAGACGCGTCATCAAGCATGACTGGAGCGTGTTGAACAACAGCTCGATAAAAGAGTTCCCACGGAGTCACGTAACCATAGTGAAGTAATTCACTCTTTTGCTTCTCAGCACAAAGTAACCCCTTCTGTGCGGGCGTAAGTGTCAGACCGTCGATGTTGATGGTTTCCGGTACGACGTAAGTGCCATCCGGATTAACTGTCGACTATGCTAAAACAGCCTGTTCGACCTGAGCAAGTGTGCGTAAGTTGTTCGTAGCAGACAAGACAGGAATAGAAGCCGAGTACACGTAGACAAGCTGTCGTCCTTGAGGTAGCGTAACAACAACAGGTTCACCACTCAACAGTGTTAAATCATCCGGTGTCAAAACAAGACCGGTCTCCTCGTGTAACTCGCGAACAGCAGCGTCGACAGGCTCTTCGTTAGGTAAGACAGAGCCAGCCGGGAACCAAGTCTTGCCAGAACGAGGCTCACGCTGTAACACCAACTTCAAGTCCGACGATTTAGTTGCTCCAACGTGAATTACCAACACCACGTAACGTCCGGGTCCAAGAGAAGCCATCTTCAACAATCAAGCAACGTCGAGCAGATCAACGAGCAACGAAAGCGTGCGTCGACCAACCAGAGCTCCGAAACCAGTGTGGCGGTTAGCCTCTGAAAGCTAAACGCTAGCACGAATCTGCTCTAGTCTGTCTAGTTCTGTCGTTGCAAGATGGCAAAATGATGTTGTCGAGAGGCAAGAGTCAAAGATGTTTCACTGCTGTACTTAGGCAGTAGTTGTAAATGAACAAAGAATTGTTAAATGGTTCTTTCACCTCCCTCTACTGCACTAGGCTTAAATAGGTTTCAGCCCACACTAATTACGCCTGCAAGATACGCTTACGTGTCAGGCGTTGGGGCTGTTCAACCGTCGTCAACTGTCCTCGAGACGCGGCATGCCTAGCATTGGGTTTCACGACGCGGCTCCTTCTGCATGGAAGAGCTCGTTCTGGTGCGTCATC
>JAPMLY010000620.1:50000-186814 GCA_026401115.1 Tetraselmis chui
CATGTTCCCCGGTATCACCGGTCAAGAAACAGTCGCCCTACTACATGACCTACTTACCTCCGACCTCGCGATCGCACTCACCTCGGCCGGATCAGCCCCCACGACCCACCCTCAGTGCAGAATCGAAGACCTACCTGAGCCGGCTCAGTTCATCCTCCAGTTCGCGGACGCCCTCCAGCCGCTGGACACTCCCACCCCGATCGAGTCCGACCCATCCTCCTTCTGGGTAAATATCCTCCACCTGCCCAATAACCCCATCCATTCACAATCCGGCCATGTATCCCTTCACATATTTTCATATTCACCCCATGAACCCGTACCCCCCCAACCATCACCTTCTGACCATTACCATCACACCACCACCCGTCACATGCCACGTTCCAGGCTCGTCATGGGCTGACACCTGCCTCACCACAGTCCTCATCCAGTCCCGCCACTCTCTTTCCCTACCTTGCATAAACTCAGACGGCACCATCCCACCCACACACAGGTTATACACCCTCTTATCTCAAACATCCACAGAGTATATAACCCACCACACCCCCACATCCGCCCCCCCCCAACACCCCCTCAGCCTCTCTCACTACACAACCCTGAAGAAATTCCCTGATGGCTCCTACTTCCGCTCACACCCCTCCAACTCCCCCACCATCACCACTAGCATACAGATATCCCTCAGCACCGAAATGTATTGTATCCTCATCTCCACTAACGGCACAGTCACCATTCCCCTCACCCACACTTACACCCACAGAGGAGCACGCATACAGTCAACCTGCACCCTCATCATCACCCCCCACCACTACTCCACCTTCGGTAGGGCCCGTCTCACGGACCCTATCTTCACCACCACCCCTTCTCCGCCTCCTCTCTCAATCACAAAACGTTACACCCTCCACCGCAACCCTCCCGCTCTCCTTCTCCAATGGTCCCGCCACCTCACGGACAACAACATCACCAACCAGTGGCACGTGGAGCCCTCCGACTTCCACATGCAGGACGACGACGACCTCCCCCTCGACCTCTCCTCCCTCCCCGACATCCAGATATCTTCCACCACCCCGGCCCGCACTCCCTCCCACCCATGGACCTCCCACCACTCCACCACCTCTCACCCCGCCTCCACCTCCTCCTTTCACATCAACCCCTCACCCAACCCTTCAGCTCCCCCCACAGCCCCCCCACCCACTACTACCCCTTCACCCTCCCCATCCTCACAGAGGACTCTTCCGAACCCATGGACTCCTCCTCCCCACCCCCCCACCACCACACACAACCCCCTCCCCTCTTCTCCGCCCCCCCGAAACCCACACCTACCCTCTCCCCTCCTCATCCTCATCCCCTACACCCCACCCTCCCTCCCTCCTCCACACCACCCGACCATGCGGACTCCCCCCCCCCCCACCCTCGCCCCCCCACGGACCCCTCGCTCATACTTGCGCCCCCTGCGGGCATTACCAAGCACTCCCGCCCCTCCCGCAAGCAAACCTCCCCATCCCCCCGCCCTGCGCCCCCCCACACCCCCCCTCACACACAACTACGCCCTCACTACCCCCTTCAAACCCCCGTGCCACACCCTCCCCCGGTCTCGACACAAGCCCCCTTCCCCTCCACTGACCCCACCCACCTCCCCCTACCCCCCCTCCTCTCCTGGAGAAGAAGAGTTAGACCTCGGCGACTCTGACGACCTGCTGGAGGACGACCTAGAGGAGACCAACGGCACCCCAACAGCCACCAACCCCTCCCCCGGTTCCAACAGCCCCCACAGGTCACCCCCGGCCGACACGGC
The DNA here is from genome assembly GCA_026401115.1 of Tetraselmis chui. Lineage (NCBI taxonomy): Eukaryota > Viridiplantae > Chlorophyta > Chlorodendrophyceae > Chlorodendrales > Chlorodendraceae > Tetraselmis > Tetraselmis chui. The sequence goes on from JAPMLY010000620.1 coordinate 51,790, forward strand.
CGATTGTCATCATTAGTCCCCCTAAGGACAACCCCGAGGTTAGACCCCACACCTCACTCCCCTCCCCCCAACCCGGCATCCGCAAACACACTGTAAACACCGAGACTCACTCAACTCTCCCGGCCCACTTTAACACCCGCACCTGCTGCATAACCCTGCATAACTACTTATTCGACCTCAACCTTGAATACGGCCTCCCCACCCCCATCGGCTGCCTCGATACCTTTGTTGTCCTCTCCTTCCAATGGGGAAAATATCAGGACCTCTCTAACCTGTCATGCCTCGCTACCACAATCACCAAACTCCACTCTACTCCCACCGCCTCGTACACAGTTATAACTAACAACGAAGTCGATAATCACCACCGCAACTCCCAATACCCCAGCCAGTGGACTAACCTCGCCAACCGAGGAGCCCCCCCCCGTCCGGGGACGCCTAACCACTCTCTCCTTGTCCTCACGTGGCAACACTCTCACTTCGGCCTCCTACACCTCACTCACACCTCAGCCACATGGATTGACTCCCTTCATCACCCTCCTCCGCCCGACCTCCTCGCCCGCTCTCTCACTCTTCTCTCAGACTGGAACTCCTCCCTCCCCCCTCCCGTCGGAGCCCTACGCTCACTCAACCCGCCTCGCCAAAATGACTCCGGACGTCCTTGGTCGTGCGGCACCCACGCCCTCCTATACACCTACTTCATCGCAACAGCCCCCCTGGACCAACCACTCCACACCTCCATTATGGATGTTGAACACCTCTCCACCTTACACCGTCCGGACGCACTTATCCTCACCGAAACCAACCACGACACCCACAAATCCACGTGGCGCATTGCCCTCCCCCAATACCACCTCAAAAGCTCCCGACCATGCTACTCACCTGTGCCCCTACCCAATGCATTGCGTTCTCTTCGCGGTCCGCAGAGCCTCATTCCAATCTGCCACTGTCCTAACCCCGCCCCCCCACCTCCTCCCCCATATCGCCGGACTAAAAGTCGTTCCCCACTTAGGCACCCCTTACCTCCTTATAGGTACTTACATGCCCCAGCTCTACACCCCCCAACTGACCCGCCTATATGCGGAAGTTGCAGCATGGGGCCTCCGCCTAGCTGACGACCACCCGCAACACCGCACCCTCTGGGGAGGGGACTTCCAAACAACCACCACCACAGGTACTGGTCACCCTGCCCTCACCTCCCTCCTAAAATTCCACCTCCAACCCCTCCACAACCCCATCCCTACCTTCCCCCGCAGCGGTGGCTGCCTTGACCACTGGCTCTCCACGCCCCCTTCACCTCTCTCCCTCCCACCGTCCTCTTGCTCGATATTCCCCTCCCCTTCCCTTCTTGTTGCACATCCCTCGATGTGTCCCGTCGCAAAATAACGAGCTACTTCACCGAAATCGTGAAGTACGCACAACCTCTTTCCCAAGGCCTTCCTCCCATCAGAAATCTACACCAGAAGCAGAGACCATTGTTTACCTTAGCACTGCAACGGATCACTTTAAAACTAGTTTCAATAGGCGGACAAGTGATAAGTGACAACATGGTAAGTGACAACAGTAAAATTAGTGACAACAGGCAAGTGCAAACGGCGCATAAGAGTTATGTTGTGTTACGTCCACTATAAGCTCAAGAGGCTTGGCGGCCTTGGCGTGCACTACGTCAACCCCTATCTCTAACTTTGAGGTGCCATGCTATATCGATACCTATGCTATATCTCAACAATGTTGTGTGTCGGTTTCGAAGAAAATCCGTGGATAGGTAGCGTTAGTGACTATTGATGCGATGGAGGAAGCTTAATAGATGTTCGTGCTCGACGACTACAACATATGCGTCACCTACTGTTGGAGCTTATTAAGTTTCATATTCAAACAACCCAGCCCTTTTCGACCCGAACTATTTAGGAGCCTTTTCAGAATGTATACCAGTCGTTGGTCTCCAACGTGTTACAAGATCACGTTGTGTCAACCCAACGTCGGGACATGTGATCGCTATCCGGACCGCTATTCGGCCGAACCGAAAGATCCCAAGAAGAACGCGTCCACACCCTAAACAACAATGAACGCTCCGAAAATGGTCACAACAAACGAATATGCTACTTCCAGTGCAACCTCGACGAGGGTACCTTGCATAGTACTTCCTTTCTGTGCGTTGAGTGTGGGACTTTGCAATTAGTGCCCCGCTCACGGCACGACAGCGATAGGCTACTAACACCAAATGCTACTCGACCTCCTAGCTTTTGGTGACATAAGGCGGGTCCGTACGGAATACATACGCCCCACGGCCGCACCTCTAGTACCCTTCCCTTCCCCAATATTCAGCGGGCGTGACCCCAATATTCACCTCTTGAACCCTTCCCTTCCCCAATATTCAGCGGGCGTGGTGCACCATACCTTATGACAGGGATGGTCGCTCGATCTGTAGCCGAAGTCGGTGGTGCATACGATACTGAGCTTAGGCGTGTCTGCCGCTACTTTAGATATTCACTTATTGTACATAGCGGTATTTAACAGAAAAAAGTATAGATTATGAAAGCGCGTAATCATACAGGCCGGTGCATGATATATCAGATCATACACATATCCCTGAGGCACTAGACTCCGCGGTTAAGCTCCCCACCTTCAAATTCACTATGAAAGCCCACACAACACTACATGACACCACCATCCTTTGTACACCCGACGGCCGCGCGGTCACTACCCTCAACGGGCCACGCATCCGTCACCTATTTCAGCTCTTTCGCCCCGACATCACGCAGCATACGTTCGAATGGGAGGTCAACCACCTCTTCACTCGCCTAGGCTCCCGTTCAGAAATCCACTCACCCACACCCACCACCACCACACGCAACATATGGGCCACTGGAGAGGACCTACTCACAGCATTTCGCCACACATTTCACATCCATATAAAACTCTACTCCAGGATTTTGATGTTGGTGTCCGAGGCGGGGTGGGCGGCTGCTGTTCCGAGGGGGGACGAGCCTCCTTTTTTCGAGCCGTCTGTGTAGACAACGTCCTGCATGTTTCAAGCAAGAGTACCTCAGTGGGGTGGTATGTTAGTTGCATGCATTCCGGGAGGGGGTATGTGATGGGTGAGTTGGGTTCGGGGGGAGGTGGTATATGCCTGCTGAGTGGGGTGAGTAGGTGTCGAAGAGGTGAGGAGGAGGGGTGGTGATGGCGGGGTTGGGAAGGTGAGTGTCGTAGATAGATTCGAGAGTGTTGTGAAGTGCGGTCATGGCTGTGGGTGACGGGAGGGTGGAGAGTGCGAGGGGGTTGGCGACGAGGTATATGTCGACAATCCATCGTGTGCCGAATGGGGTAGGGGTGGGGTTGCCAGTGTCTTGGTCTGGGGGTAGGAAGGTGTTTGCGTCATTGGGGAGGGTGTAGAGGTGGTGGGTGTATGGGGAGTTGATGTACTTGGAGTGGCGGTAGGGTGTATATTCCCATCGGGGGAGGATGAGGATGGTTGCGCTGGGTGTGTGAGGGGCTGTGAGGTGTGCGCATGTGACTACGTGTTCCATGGCGCGGCGCATGCATTCGTGGTCGTATTCGGGGTTGGCGATGTTGGTGCCTTGGCATGTGTGTGGGGCATTGCTGCCACTAGATGAGAAGACGATGTCTTTGGGGTAGAGGGAGTGTTATGTGATAGAGTGAAGGGATTTATTGAGGGGGTCGGAGTATAGTTCTGTATGGATGCAAAATGTGTGGCGGAGAGCTGTGAGTAGGTCTTCTCTAGTAGCCCATCTATTGCGGGTGGTGGTGGCGGGTGTGGGTGAGAGGACTTCTGAGCGGGAACCTAGGCGGGTGAGGAGGTGGTAGACCTCCTCTTCGAACGTGTGCTGCGAGAGGTCGGGGCGGAAGAGTTGGTAGAGGTGGCGGACGCGGGGGCCGTTAAGGGTGGTGACCGCGCGGCCGTCGGGAGTGCAGAGTTCAGTGCTGTCGAGGAGTGATGGGTGTGCGTGGATGGCGACTTTACCGGTAGGGAGCATGTCTAGGTCGGGGTTGATGGGGTCGTGGTTGAATGTGATTAGGGGGTGTGACAAGGGAGGGGGTCCGGGGATTGGCAGGATAGGTGTGGTGGAGGGGACAAAGCCGGAGTTAAATGCGGTGAGGGCGGTGGGTCCGGAGGGGGTCTCACTGATGGTGCCGTGTAGTTGTAGGCATGGGGCCCACTGCACCTCGTGGAGGCGGGTGAGGTCGTGTTGTTGGCCGCGAGCACACCACTCGCACTGCCATGTGACGGGTCCATGAGCTGGGCGGCATTGGAAATGTACGGCAAAGTGCGGGCATGTACAGCAGGTGTAGGTGGGTTGTTTGTGCAGTGGGTCATGACAGATGGAGCATGCGGTGGGGGAGGGGGTGGGGAGGCATACCGATGTGGGGGTGGAGGAGATGAGGCGCAAGCCGTCGTCGAGTTGCAACTGAATGTCCCACTCCGTGAGGTGTTCCGGGGCCCATTCAACCATGTACTGCGTTTGGCCGTATTCTGTGTCTTTGTGTTTGGAAATGATGCGCGTACCGTCGTAGGGGGGGGTAGTAATGGTCGGAGGGGGTGAGGTATTCTGTGTCTAAGTGAGTGGTGGGTGCGGTGCGGGTGGGGTAAGTGGTGCGTGAGGTGTAGATGCCAGATGAGAGGGTGGGGGGTGAGCGAGGAAGGTGTGGGGAGAGGAGGGGAATCCATGAGGGGTGTAAAGTGGTGGGGGGGGGGGTGCTTGTTTGGTAGTGGGGCTTGTGAGGGGGGGACGGTTGTGGATAGTATCGAGGGGTTCGGTGAGGATTGCGGCGAGGAGGCGGATGGGGACTGAGAGTGGGGTGGTGGACCCCGTGAGTGTGGTGATGGATCTGCAAGAATTGAGGATGAAGGAGGATGGGGTGGCTCTGAGGAGGACTTGTGGCCACGTGGTGATGTTATTTTTCCAGAGGGGGGTGAGGCGGGGGAGGAAGGAGGCGTGTGCTTTGCGGGGGGAGAAGTCGTTGTAGGCTTGCTGCTATGTGTGAGGGTCGGTGATGTGTGTGGCTTTGTCCCGGAGGGAGGCGAGGAGGGCGTTGTCTTGGGTGGTGAAGTGGGCGCGGAGTGTGGAGGCGATAGGGTTGGTGAGGGAGAGTGGAGGGATGTTGTGGAATAGGGTGCCCGCATCGCGCTGAGCTCTGACTAAGCACTTGAGTGCGGGGGGGGGTGTAACAAGTTGACATGATGGAGTCCGAGGGCCAGTGGGAGTACATGGTGGATAAGTTGCGGATGTGTGCGCGGGCCATGTGGCCTCTATAGCCTGAGTTGTTCATGATTTTATGTAGGTGGCAAACTGTGAGTTGTGCGGCGTGGGCTTTGAGGGAGGGGAGGCCGTAGCCGAGGTCGGAGGAGAGGGCGATGGAGGGCGGTGTGGGGAAGGTTACGTACCGAGGAGACGGCGGAGCGGAGTGCGCGGCAGATTTGTCCTTCGAGAGTGTCGAGATGTGGAGTCGGTGAAGAGGCCGAGCTGGAGGGTGAAATGTTTTTCGATGAGGAGTCCACGGATGACCCTGATTCTGCGGGATTGTGTTTGTGGGGGAGGTGGAAAGGGTGGTGATGAGGGATGCAGTGGTAAGTTTTAGTTCGTGCCAGTGTTTGGTGAAGGTGAGGGAGGTGTTTAGCTCTACCCTTAGGACGCGGTATGTGTCCGTGGGGCCAATGTAGGGAATGGGGGCCGGGGTGGAGTTGAGGGGTGATGTATTGAGTTTGCAGACGGGATGCGAGGAGGGTAGTGTTGGCGAGGGTGAGGGCGTTGCGTGTGCGCTAGAGGGCGCCGGTGATGCAGCATTTGCGGATGTTGACGGCCATGCCCGTGTAGGCGCTGAAGAGGGAGAGTTTCCTGAGCTGGATGGTCATGTTGGGGGGTCGAGCCCGTGGCGAGGCTGAGGTCGTCAGCGAAGCCGTGACCGGGGTATGTGGCTGTGGGTTCTGTGGGGTCTTCGTTAGAGGCGGGGGGGCCTGGGCGGTAGCCCCGGCTTCCCACCGTGAGCCATCGAAGGAAGGGTTCAAGGAAGAGGGTGAATAAAAAGGGGGAGAGGGTGTCTCCCTGGAGGGTTCCGCGATTAATGTCGATGGAGGGGGTGGGGCCATGTGGTGTGATATAGTCTGTGGTTGAGACCCCGTAGAGGTGTTCGCATGTGTCGACAAAGGTGGGGGGGCATACCGAGTTGACGCATATGTTTGAACATGATGCGGTGGTCCGCGGCGTTGAAGGCGCCTTTAAAATCAGCGTACATGACGTAGATGTCTTTGTTGTGGAGTTTCGCGTCCTCCATCGTCATGATGAGGGAGGAGAGGGCGTCGTGGATGCTGCGGTGTTGTCGGAAGCCGTCCTGTTGGTCGCTGAGATTGCCGTGGGTTTCGGCGTATTTTGAGTCTGCATCTTTGATTAGTGCTGTCTAAAGTTTAAGGAGGTTATTCATGAGGGCGATGGGGCGGTAGTTATCGAGGAGGGAGGGGTCGAATTTTTTGTGTAGCAGGCAAGTTGTGCTGTGGCACCAATCATGGGGGGTGTAGGACTTGTGAGCGAGGAGGGAGAGGAGAGAGAAGAGGGCGGAGCGGGTCGCCGGTGGTAGGAATTTGATTATTTCAATGGGGATACCGTCGGGGCCGGGGGCTTTGCCGGTGCCTAAGGAGTTAAGGGTTTTATCGAAGGTGTCACGGGTAATCATGTCGGCGAGGGTGAGAGAGGGTTCACCGCGGGGTTCGATTGTAAAGTTGAAGGGGTTGTCGGGGAGTTCCCACGGGGGGGTGCCTGGGCAGTTCGTGCGGGGTGGCGCGGCCGAGTTCGGTGGCGAAGTGAGAGTGTACCGCGTCATTAACAACGGAGGGAGAGGATGCGGTAGTTTTATCGGGTCTAGTAATGCGGTGGAGGGTTGAGACGGCGCTGGCGGGGGGTAGGAGGCCGCTTTTATTTTCAAGCGTCGGTGGGAGGATTTGGGGCAGGTGTCGTAGGCCGTATTGGCTCGGGTTTTTATTTTCTGTAGCTTATCTGTGGTGGTGGCGTGAAGGAGCTGGCGTATGCGTGCTTGGCACTGTTGTTTGATGGCGTCAGGGGAGAGATATTCAGTCGTGTGTAAGAGGGCTTGAGCGAAGGGGAGGGGGCCGCTGTTCTTGCTGCATCTGCGGAGTTTGAGTATGTGAGTGCGTGTTCTCTTTGTAAGCCAAGTAGGGTCAAGGGACGCTTGGGGTGGGCGGGGTTTTTGGCTGGGAAAGAGGCCAAACTGTGGCTGCGTGGTCCATGTGTTGGGAGAGGAGTCTAGTGAATTGTGAGGCAAGGGTGTCGAGGGTGTCGGGGGAGGCCGAGGTGTGTGAGGTGTTGAGAATTTCTGCGTGGAGGGCGGCCGTTTGGGTGATGAGGTCGGGTGTGCTTGTTTGATATGTTTGTATGTGGTCGGGTGTGAGGGGCAGTCGAAAGCTGAGTTTGCGCGTCGTGTGGTGTGTGTGGGGGTGGGTATGGAGAGGGGGGGATGTGCCATGAGGGAGAGAGGGGCGGAATGACGAGGTGGATTGCAGAGTGGTCAGTGAAGTGGGAAGGGGAGGGGAATATCGAGCAAGAGGACGGTGGGAGGGTGAGAGGTGAAGGGGGGCGTGGTGAGCCAGTGGTCAAGGCAGCCTCCGCTGCGGGGGAAGGTAGGGATGGGGTTGTGGAGGGGTTGAAGGTGGGAATTAAGGAGGGAGGTGAAAGTAGAGTGACATGTACTTGTGGTGGTGGTTGTTTGGAAGTCTCCACCCCCGAGGGTGCGGTGTTGCGGGTGGTCGTCTGCCAGGCGGAGGCCTCATGCTGCAACTTCGGCATTTAGTGGGTCACTTGGGGGGTGTGGAGCTTGGGCATGTAAGCGCCTATGAGGAGGTAGGGGGTGCCTGAATGGGGGATGATTTTTAGTCCGGCGATATGGGGGAGGAGGTGGGGGGGCGGGATTAGGACAGTGGCAGATTGGAATGAGGCTTTGCGGACCGCGAAGAGAACGCTTGCGTTGGGTAGGGGCACATGTGAGTAGTAGGGTCTGGAGCTTTTGAGGTGGTATTTGGGGAGGGCGATACGCGAGCGGGACTTGTGGGTGGCATGGTTGGTTTCGGTGAGGATAAGCACGTCAGGGTGGTGGGTGGTGGAGAGGTGTTCAACGTCCATAATGGAGGTGTGGAAGCCTCGGGTGTTGAGGGTGATGAGGTGGAGTGGTTGGGATGTGTGGTGTGGGAGGATGGGGGAGGGGAGGGAGGAGGTGGTGTCGGGCGTGTCGTCGGGGGGGCGGTCGACGGGGGATGTTGGAAGGGAGGGGGGGAGGGGAGGAGGGGAGGGGGGGGAGCGGAGGGGTAGGTGGTGGGGGAAGGGGCGGGGGTGGGAGCTGGGGGGGGGGGGGGGGGTAGGTGGGATTGAGGGGTGGAGGGCGGCGAGTAGTTAGGGGCGGCCCTTTGGGAGGGGTGCGGAGCGGAAGGTGTGGTTCCAGAGGAGGGTGTGGAGAGAATATACTGAGGTACGGGGGTCGAAGGAGGGGGGTTGTATTCCTGGTCTGGGGGGGCTGTGATGATAAAGTAGGTGTGTAGGAGGGCGTGAGTTCCGCACGATCAAGGACGTTCTGAGTCATTTTGCCGTGGGGGGTGAAGTGAGCGAAGGGCGCCGACGGGTGGGGGGGGGAGGGAGTTCCAGTCAGAGAGGAGATTGAGAGAGCGAGCTGGGTGGTCGGGCGGGGGGGGGGGGGGGGGGTGGAGGGAGTCAATCCAGGTGGCTGAGGAGTAGGTCAAGTGGAGGAGGCCGAAGTGAGAGTTTTGCCATGTGAGGACGAGGAGGGAGTGGTTAGGAGTACCCGGGTGGGGTGAGGCGCCGCGATAAGAGAGGTTAGTCCATTGGCAGGGGGTATTGGGAGCTGTGGTGGTGATTGTCTACCTCGTTATTAGTGATGACTGTGTATAAAGTGGAGGGGGTGGAGTGAAGTTTAGTTAATGTTGTGACAAGGCAGTAGAGGTTGGAGAGGTCATGGTATTGCCCCCACTGAAAGGAGAGGACCGCAGAGGAGTCGAGGTAGCCGATGGGGGTAGGAAGGCCGTATTCGAGGTTGAGGTCAAAGAGGTAGTTATGTAGGGTTGTGCAGCAGGTATGGGGGGTAAAATGAGCCGGGAGAGTTGATTGTAACGCGGTGTTTACAGTGTGAAGTCGGATATCGGGCTGAGGGGGGAGGAGTTGGGTGTGGCGTCTAACCTCGGGGGTGTCATGTGGGGGACTAATGATGATATTCGGCCGGGGCGGCCGGGGGTGACTTGTGTGGGCTGTTGGGGCCATGGGAGGCGGGGGTGGCAGCCGGGAGGGGTCGGGTCTCCTCTAGGTCTTCCTCATGTAGGTCGTCGTAGTCTTCGAGGTCGTAGTCGTCGCCTTCCGGGGGGTAGGTGGGAAGGGGCAAGAGGGTGGGGCCGAGGGAGCAGTGGGGGACGGGAGGTGAAGCCGGTGTGGGGTTCGGCGTTGGGGAGTGAGGGGGGGCAGTGTGCATTTGTATGGGGTGGAGGGAGGGGTGTGGGGGGGCGCGTGGGGGAGGGGATGGGGAGGTTTTCTTGCGGGAGGGGCGGGAGGGTTTGACGATGCCGGCCTGGGGTGCGGGTTTGAGCGAGGGGTCGGTGGGGGGACGGGTGTAGGGAGGGAGTCCGCATGGTCGGGGAGGGGGGGAGGTGGGGGGGTGTGGGGAGGGCAGTGGATTTGGATGAGGGGGGGGGGGTAGAGCAGGTGTGGGGGTGGGGGCAGTGGTCGAGTAGGGGAGGGGTTGTGTGCGGTTGAGGGGAGGGGTAGGGGAGGAGGAGGAGTCCATGGGTTCTGAGGAGTCCTCAGTGATGATGGGAAGGAGGGTAGGGGCTGTGGCGGGGGGGGGGGGGGGGGTTGGTGGGGGGAGCTATAAGGGAGGGGGAGGGGTGGGCGCGGAAGGAGGATGTGGAGGCAGTGGTGGTGGAGGAAAGTTGGATGTCGGGGAGGGAGGAGAGGTCGAGAGGGAACTCGTCATCGGCGTGCATTTGGAAGTCCGATGGCTCGAGGAGCCACTGGTCGGAGATATGGTTGATTTTGAGGTGGCGGGTCCATTGAAGAAGTAGGGAGGGGGGGTTGCGGTAGAGGGTAAAGTGTTTTGTGTGTGTGAGAGGGGGTGGGGAGGAGGTTGTGGTAAAGACGGGGTCTGGTAGACGGGCCCTACCAAAGGCTGAGTAGTGGTGGGGGTGGATGGTGAGGGTGCAAGTTGATTGTGTGAGTGCTCCTCTGTGTGTGAAGGTGTGGTAGAGGGGGATAGTGACGGTGCCGTTGGTGGAGATGAGGATGCAGTACATGTCTGTGCTTAGAGAAATCCGAATGCTGGTGGTGATGGTGGGGGAGGTGGAGGGGTGGGAGCGGAAGTAGGAGCCATCTGGATTTTTTTTTTCAGTGTTGTGTAGGAAGAGAGGTCGAGGGGGTGGGGGGTTGGGGGGGTGGATGTGGGGGTGTGGTGGGTAGTGTATTCGTTTGCTGTTTGGAATAATAGGGTGTATAACCAGTGGGTGGGTGGAATGGAGCCATATGGGTTGATGCAAGGGAGAGAGAGTGAGTGGCGGGATTGGATGAGGACAGTGGTGAGGCAGGTGTCAGCACATGAGGTGCATGGAACGTGGCCTGTGACTGAGGGGGTGTGATGGTGATGGTGTTAAGATGATGGTTGGGGGGTACATGTTCGTGAAGGGAATATGAAAGGGTGTGTAGGGATACATGTCCAGATTGTGAATGAAGCGGGTTATTGGGCAAGTGGAGGATATTCACCTAGAGGGAGGAGGGTCGTCCTCGATCGGGGTGGGAACGCCCACTGGCTGGAGGGCGTCCGCGAATTGGAGGATGAATTGTGCCGGCTCAGGGAGGTCCTCGAGCCTGCATTGGGGGTGGGTCGAGGGGGCTGATCCGGCAGAGGTGAGTGCGTGCGCGAGGTTGGAGGTGAGGAGGTCCTGCAGGAGGGCGACCGTTTCTTGGCCGGTGATACCAGTGAACAGGGGGCAGCGGATTTTCACTCTCCGGCCTGAAACTGCAGGGGCAGAGGCGTCTCGTAGGAATTGGATTTTCTGCTGTCGCTATTTTGTCAGGATAGAGGGGGAGGAGGCTGTGGAGGGGGGTGCTGGACCGGCCGAGTGGAGTTCACGTTGGCGTGAGACCAGCTGGTACAGGAGGCCTACCGCCATGCAGGAGGTAGGGAGAACAAGGCGAATTTCCTGAAATCCCGAAGGAAGCGCGATAGGCAGGGGTGTGGTGTCGTCGCATTTTGGGGCTGTCGGGTGGAGGATGCGAGTGGAGTTCGCAGTCCATCGTGTGTGATGGGCGAGTTCCCGACCGATTATACTTTTGATGCGATTGGGGAGGTCGGCGAGGCTGTTGAGGCTCTCGAGTAGCAAGTGGCGGGCCGCCGAGCAGGCCGACGTGATCGGGTCGGGGTGGGACGGATCCGGCAGGAAGACGCCGTGAATCTAAAAGCGAGCAAGGTGGGAGGGGGTGGTTGAGTACTGGCATGTGAGGAGGGGGGAGTCGATCATGCGGGTGGAGAAGTCGTCGGCCCCGCCAAGGTCCGTGGTTGACCGGGGGGCAGCCAAGACCAGGGGGGTATGGAGTCCACGAAAAATAGGGGAGGGGTTCTGTGCTGTTTCCAGGTTCTGTCGGACAGGGGACAGTTGGGGGACGGTGAGGAATGGGGTCAGCGGGTGGCCCGCGAGTTGGTTCCAGGGATCGCAGAGGTCCGTGTATCGCTCGCGGTCCTGGGGGTCCCGCAGAAGCGCCTAGTACCTGTAGGTGGGGGGGGGGGGGTTGAGGACATTTCGATCGAGCTTGATTCCGAATAGGGGAGAGAGCCAAGGGAGTTAGTTGGGGATTTTCGAGTAGGTTTCCGAGTGGGTTGCGTGTGTTGGCGGCACACGACAAGGCCCGATGGGACCTGGGCTTGTTGGTAGTAGGCGGCGGACATGAACGTCCGGACGCTCGAAGGGGCGCGATGTGGCGCGCCGCTGCCCGGGGGGTAGCGTTTTGTAAGCGATGGGTGTGATTGTTCATTCGTAGTACTGTGACGGGTACATGTTCGGATTTCGAAGTGGGTGGCGCGATAGCTGTCGGGGAGATGAAATTCAAATCCATGAAAGCTCCGCCTTTGAGTGTGTACCGTCTTGTGTCGCTACGGATCCACTGACCTAGGTGAGCTAGGCTAGGGTGGGGAGAGGTGGATGGTCGTGCCAGTAATTCTACGGCCATGTCCACAAGTCTGTCGCTCGATGGGAGGCCAGGCTCAGAGCGAAGACGATCGGCGTTGCTCATTCGAGCTACCGACCCATCCCCGTTATGTGGTTCAGTAGTACTTTAGTAGTGCTTTGGATCTTTTTACTGTCGTTAGTGACGGTAGGATACTTTTTTCGCGTCAAAATTCTGGTGACCTCTACCCCTCCCTCCCACACCATCAATCGCGCTGAATTAGAAGGCATAGACATAGGCCTCCAACTAGGCCACGCCCACCTTCTTACAAACTGCGCGTGCTCCCTCCGCCTCATACGAGGCTACTTGAACTGCCCATTCGCCTACATACACAACATCCACCGCGACACACTCATGTCCATCACACACACCCTCAAAACCCGTTGCAACGCAGGCATCCGCACACACATCGGCAAAATTAAAGCACAAAACCACTCACTAGGGAACGACCTCGCAGACACATTGGCTAACCAAGTTGTTGATGGAAACCCACCGAACACGACATACACCACACGCTCATACGTGTCGATAGGCCACTAGACCAAGCCATACACCCTCATTCCACAAACCCTAGGGAAACCCATACCCTACACATAAACAAACCTCAAAACTAACGCTCACACTCACAGCACCAAACACACACACACACACACTCACACACACTCACACACACACACACACACACACACACACACACCCCTCTCACAACCATCCAAACACGGTGCCCTCCTCGCACGCGCCCCGGCGTAGAATACACTTTCCACAGTAAGCACGTGTGGCGGTTAGCCTCGTGTAGCTAAACGCTAGCACAAATCAGTTCTAATCTGTCTAGTTCTGTCGTTGCAAAATGGCAAAATGATGTGGTCGATAGGCAATGGTGAAAGATGTTTCACTGCTATACTTAAGCAGTATATGTTGTAAGTGAACAATGGAATTGTTAAGTGGTTGTGTCACCTCCCTCTACTGCACTGGGCTTAAATAGGTTTCTGCCCAGATTACTTACGCATGCAAGCTACGCTTACGTGTCAGGCGTTAGGGCTGTATAACTGCCGTCATCTGTCCTGAGACGCGGCCTGCCTAGCATTGGGTTTCACGACGCGGCTCCTTCTGCATCGAAGAGCTCGCTCTTGCTAGTTAGATTAATTATGCATATCTGTACGTACCGGGAGATACTAGTCGTACTTTAGCATCAGCACCCGTATGAATATTGCAATAGCGATGTACCCACGTTTGTACGTCCGTCCTATGGAAAAGCACGAATTAGCGTTTGTAACGAGTACATGTACAATGTCATGCAATGGAGAGTTGCTGGACTGTACTCGTCACACTCGTACCCTCCCCCTCTTGACAGATCTTGAGGCCGCCGCGAGGCAAACCTCCGTGGTTCTTGGCTCCTTTACTGAAGCAGTTACTGGGACTCGGGAATGCGCGCTGGGTGAGCGTGCATGAAGTCGCTGTACGCCTGAGTCTTGGCAAACTTGTGCCATTGGGGCGTCTCCAAGAATTCTTGTAACGCAATTGTTCGGTGCACTTCGTTCAACCGGTGCCAGACAAGTGGAATGTCGTCATCACTAAAGTGCGTCATGAAGAGTAGATATTTGCCTCGTCGCCCAGGTAGCGACTTGATGCACACAGCAGAGATGTGCGAGACATCAAACTCCTCGTCGTCTCCTGTAACTGTGTTTCCCAATCTGCTCCTCCACTGAAAAAGGGCCGAGCTGTCTGTCTCTGAGTTTCCGGTTCGGTTGCCCTCGCAGAAAAAGGATTGTTGTGACGACTGACACCTTGTCTCCCTTAGCGAAGTGTGGTGTTGTAGACGGTTTTGTGCGCGCTTGCATCTCGTCCTTGTGTAGCTGTAACACTGAGCGTACCAGGGTGTGTACTTCTTGTAACAATCTCAACCGTTATGTTGCGTCTTGCGAAATTGGAATCAAAGGTCGCATGCTGAATAGCAGGTCAGGAGGCTCCTCAGGGGAGAACCCAAAGTTAGCCTCGAACGGTGTGTGCTCAATTCCGAGTGCACGCGAAGCGTTGTACGCAAACTCCACTTGCGGTAGAGGTGTCGACCAATCAGAGCCATCATAGCAACAAAAGCAACGAAGAAGCTGCTGAAACGTGATGTTCACGCGCTCTGTCAACCCGTCTGTTTCTGGGTGTCGACTGGAAGACATGTTCAGACGTGTTCCAAGGCGTCTCCAGAGTGTCTGCCCGAAAGCGCTGACAAATTTCGGGTCACGGTCGGTGATCAGCACACGGGGAAGTCCATGTAAACGGTAGACTCCCTGTAAAAACAAAGTGGCAGTTTCTTCGGCAGTAATCGACTCTGTACATGGCAGAAAATGGGCCATTCGAGTTAGATGGTCTACTACAATCAGCACATTGTTAAAGCCATTGCTCTCAGGCAAGTGTGTCAAGTAGTCAAGACCAACTGTATGCCACGGTCTGGGTGGAACAGGCAATGGGTAAAGAGTCGCAGCCATCTGCGGTCGAATCTTTGCTCGTCGGCACACAGCGCAGCGTTCACAGAAATCTTTCACGTCTTGGCGAAGTCGTTTCAACCAGAATCTGTCGAGTGCTTTAGCAAAAGTGCTAGCAACTCCTCTGTGACCAGCTGACGAACTTTCGTGCAACTCTGTGATCAATCTCAGTCGGAGCTCAGAGTTCTGTGGTATAGAGAGGCAATTGAGGCGCCAAAAGTACCCGTCTCTGGCTTCTATCCGGCTGTCTTTCGTCCACTCACCATCGTCCCCATAAAACGAGTCTTGTGAGAACCCCTCGCGAATGAGATCAGCGAACTCAGGGCTCAGCTGCAACGCGTTAACAGTCAGTAAATTTAAATGCACGTCTTCAAACAGCAACAGGGACTTCCGTCGTAATTCTCGATTTGACGGAACCTCGCCATCCCAAAATAAGGGAACTGTGGCCCGAGGTACCAAGTCTGGACGCCGGCTTATTAACGGGTCATCCTCGTTCAGAGCTCCCTTGCGATATGCAAGTGTCATCGAGCCCACAAACGGTTGCAAACCCCGCAGGTATCTTGCTTGCCGCTTGTTCAGCCTGTTGTTCGGTTGCCTGAGCATATGTCGCAGTGTGTCGTGGTCAATTACGACAAGGAACTTAGAGCATCCTTCAAGATAGCACCTCCAATGCTTGACAGCTTCGCATACGGCCAAAGCTTCTAAGTCGTGCGCAGAGTAAGTGTTACCACGCTCAGCTGGATTTAGCTTACGCGACAAGTAGAGACTGGTTGAAGACCTCCTCCTTGGTCTTGCAACAGGATTGCTGCAATCCCCGCTGTCGAAGCATATGTAGCCACGGTGAACGTCGCGTCCGAGCCGACCTCTGGAAGGATCAGGCATGGCGCGGAAATGAGCCGTAACTTGAGAGTCTCAAAGGCTTCCAAAGAGGCAGGCGTCAGCGTAACCTTCTGTGGCTGGGACTTCCGCAGTAAGTCCGTCAAAGGAGCCGTAAGGTCGCTAAAATGGTGTATAAGTCTGGCATAGAGGTTACAGAATTGTACGAAACTGCGAACCTCCTTCTCCGTCTTGGGCACTGACCAATCTGCAACGGCCTCGACTTTCTTTGTGGAAACCGAAATTTTACCGGCTGACATAGTATAGCCAAGGTACTCCCTCTCTTGTAGTCCGAAGAAGCATTTCTTAATGCGTAATTTCAAGCCTTCTTGCTTAAATCGCTGTAGCACGAGACGTAGGTGCTCCAGGTGCTAATCCAGAGTTCGACTGTAGATACAGACGTCATTGAGGTAGACTGTCACGAACTTATGTAAAAAGTCGCGAAGTATGTCATTCATCATTCTCTGAAATGTAGCCGGCGCATTGCACATGCCAAACGGCATGGCGACCCATTCCATTAAACCATCAGGAGTCTGAAAAGCCGTCTTGTGAATGTCCTGGTCACGCACTCGAACCTGCCAAAAGCCAGAGGCGAGGTCGAGGAGTGTGTAAAAATTCGCGTCCTTAAGTTCGTCCATAGTGTCATCCACACGCGGAAGTGGGTAAGCATCTTTACGCGTAACCTCGTTAAGGCCACGGTAGTCAATGCACAGACGTAGCGAACCATCAGCTTTCCGCACAAAAAGAATTGGCGAGCCGAATTCACTGTGGGACGGACCAGACCAGCCTCCACTGCATCTTTGAGCTGTCGATTAAGCTCAGCGCGTTGTGCAGGTGACAATCGGTTCAGCCGTTGACGTCGCATCGGGCCAATTGTTTCAATGGGAGGATCCCACTGTCGGCTTACAAGTGGAGAGTCGACAGGTTGCAGTAACTCCGAGAAGTCATCGAAAAGTAACGACCAGAAGTTGTCACGTTGTTTTGCAGTTAGTTCCTCTTCAGTGTGAAAGTCTGTTGGTTGTTCATCGGCTGACGTAAGTTCAATGACGTAAAATTCAGCATGACGTCCACTGTTGCGGCGGGTCTTGCGCATGAGTTTCTGACTTTTAGTAGACGAGAGCAGCAAACAGGGCGTCGTTCCTCGAGCGTAGTTTCCACAGCTGTGCCATCCATAAGTGTAAAAACCCTTGTTGAACCAAACTGTAAAGAGGCATGTTCGTCATCAAGCCATGGTAAACCCACTATTAAATCAGTTGTACGTAAATCAAGTAAGACGTAAAAAGTCCGGTGAAATTCGTGTCGAGCCAGCTCAAAAGTAACATCAAAGACTGTCGAAGAAGTCACTCGTTGTCCGTTTGCAAGTCGAACATGGGTCTTAGTCGAAGACTTCTGAGTCTTTAAAGCAAAGCGTCGTACAAAGTCCTCTGACACATAATCAAGCGTCGCAGCGCAGTCCACTAATCCAGAAAGTTGGTGTCCGCCATCAGGAGTTTTCACAGTCAGCTCAATTCGAATTAACGGGCGAGCTTCCGTGAGATCAGACAGTAGGGCTGTAGCTGGCGAAGAAAATTGTCGCAGCGTAGCGATGGACGGTTCCGTGTCGTCCGGAGGTACATGTACCGAGTCGGGTTGATCAGATGCTATAGATGTCGGCGAATCGTAAAACGCACAATCTTCGTCGACTAACCACAGCTGTACATGCCAAGGAGCTGGAGCAACCACCTCCTGTTGGGCAGGGTTCTCCCGTGACTGACGGGTACAAAGCTGTGTCCGTGCTGAGAATTCTTGGTAGAGTTTCCAGTTCTTAGTCAGGTTAGTAAATTTCGCCCACTTCGGTAGTACAAAAACAGCCATCGTAGATGTCGGAGATGTTCGACGACAATCCTCAAAGTGTTGTGCAATCTGCTCAGCTAGCTCCCAGGGTGGGTTGATAAACACCCGTTCTCCTGTCAAATCCCTCTCAAGAATGGAGTCACTCGACGAACAGTGAGGTAAGTCACCGTGCGAGTTTAGACCTTCATCATCAGCACATCCCTCCAAAGTGAAGTTGAATCGTGTGTGCAAAGGGTCAAAAACAGAGTCAACCAGTTTCCAATCAATTGAACGTCTGGTTACAGGTTTACGACTCTGTCTCTGCTTAGTCTGACGACGACGACCTGCTACTAGCGTTGTAGGTGTCGCGATTGTAGTCGATAGACAATCCGAAGGTGTTTCGACGACCTCTGTCGCTAACAGTGTCTCAGAACGAATAGTAGATGTAGCCGGCTGCTCCGGTTCGTTGGTAGAACAGCCTTGCCACCATCATTGCTTCTTTGACTCTATCGGTGCCTTGCCCTTCCACTCCGGGCACTGAAATAGTCGGTGTCCCTTATTGTGACACTTGAAGCAGAGTCCCTCGTCCATATGCTTCTTGCGCTCCTCAGGGGTCATGGCATCAGAGACAGTCTTAAAGTCAACGCGGCCATGATTTGTAGATGGTTGACCACGGTCACCACCGTTGTTGCCTCCACGACCACGTCCACGACCACGTCCACCATTGTTGCGCTTCCATATCTTAGAGGCTCCATCAAGGGGGTCAATAAGCTAGCGCTTCTTAGTGGGGTGTCTGGTCGGGCTAGCTGTAAACCTCACGTTACCAAGTTCCGGGGAACCAGTAACGACATCGTTCAAGAAATTCTGGAGCTCCACCAGAGTGAGGGTATAACCTCTCTGAGCTCGGTGTGACTTCGCTTGATTCTTCAACGTAAAGTTGCCCAGTCCATTGATGAAGCGTACACACTGCACATCAGTTGTCATGTTCTGACGTGAACGACGTAAGAAGTCGTTGTATGTTTTCGTGTAGAGAGCGTAACTCATAGTATGGCTCTGCGTAAGGTTCAGCAAAGCGTTAATCGCATCGTCCTGGATGTTCGGGAGAAACGTAGTCTTGCGTAACTCCTCGACAACTTTGTCGTACGTAGATGGAATAGCAGCTTGGGTTTTACGGTTCAACCACCACCCATTCAGATGTCCGGAGAACTGAGACGTAACCCACATAACTGCGTCGTAAGAGTCAGCCGTAATGCCTAGCATTAGAAAACGCTGCGGCTGAGCTTCAAGCCAATCCTCCATTTCATTAGCGTTGCGACCAGACTGTAAAGGGGAGTTAATCGCAGTTTTATGCTGCGTCTCAGTAAGGGTCACATGTAGGCCAACCAAGTTCCGGGTAAGCATCGGCATTCCCACACGTAAATTTGTCGGTGTTTCTCCACTCAGCCGGTTGATGTGCCCACGAATAAGCGGCCAGACAGGACTAGAGTCGACCGTCGTAAACCGGGAAAACATGAAGAACTGTCTCGGACTAGACATGTCGTCGTGAAAGACTGGGTTGTGTGAGTAGACTGCTCGAGAAAAAGTCTCCCATGGAGTCACGTAACCGAAGTGAAGTAACTCGCTCTTGTGCTTCTCAGCACGAAGTAACCCTGTCTTAGTGGGCGTAAGGTTCAGACCGTCAATATCAATTGATTCCGGGACAACGTAAGTACCATCCGGATTAATTGTCGACTGTGTTGTTATAGCCTGCTCGACCTGAGCAAGTGTGCGTAAGTGGCTCGTGGCAAACAGGACATGGACAGAAGCCGAGTACACGTAGACAAGCTGTAGACCATCGGGTACCGCGACTCGAACAAGAGCGTCACTCAAAAGCGTCAAATCATCCGGTGTCAAAATAAGACCGGTTTCCTCGTGTTACTCACGTACAACAGCATGCATAGGTTCTTCGTTAGGTAAGACAGAGCCAGCCGGGAACAAAGTTTTACCGGTACGAGGCTCACGTTGTAATACCACCTTCACATCCGACAGTTTAGTTCCTCCAACATGAATTACCAACACCACGTAATGTCCAGGTCCTAAAGAAGCCATCTCGAATCAATCAGGCAACGTCGAGCGAATCAATGAGCAACGAAAACGTGCGTCGACAAGAGAGCTCCGAAACCAGTGTGGCGGTTAGCCTCCTTAAGCTAAAAGCTGTCACAAATCAGTTCTAATCTGTCTAGTTCTGTCGTTGCAAGATGGCAAAAGATGTTGTCGAGAGATGATGTCGAAAGGATGTTTCACTGTTGTACTTTAGCAGTATATGTTGTAAGCGAACAATGGAATTGTTTAACGGTTCTGTCACCTCCCTCTATTGCACTGGGCTTAAATAGGTTTCTGCCTAGATAGCTTACGCCTGCTTGCTTCGCTTACGTGTCAGGCGTTGGGCTTGTCTAACCGTCGTCATCTCCCTAGAGACGCGGCTTGCCTAGCATTGAGATTCACGACGCGGCTCCTTCTGCATCGGAGAACTCGCTTAGGCGCGTCATCTGGCTAGTTAGATTAAATGTGCGTACATGTACGTACCGGGAGGTACTAGTCGAACAGTATGCATCAGTACCCTTATGAATATTGCCGTAGCGACGTACCCACGTTTGTACGTCCGTCCGATGGAAAAGCACGAATTAGCGTTTGTAACGAGTACCTGTAAAATGTCCTGCAATGTACTGTTGCAGGACTGTACTCGTCACACACGTAACACTCACCAACATCCCGTTCACCCACAACACCGCGATGATATGAGCATCCAAAGTGTGAGTTGGCCGCTATTCCGAGCTCGATACCGTACAGATCTCCGTGTAGATAGCGATAGAATCAGAAATCCAGCGTCGACCTTCGTGCACGTACCGCTCCAAAACAATAGGTTTATATATTTCTATCCGTGATTTTGTAAAGAATGCAGTTTCTGCAATTTCTGACAAGGACACCCATGCATCACATGCACTGCGAGCCTGTCTCAGTACGCATCGCGATACTACATAAAAACACTTTACGGAAGTACGTGAAATATTATCGACAAGAATCCAATAGTTTACACAATGAAATATAGAATGCGTTGTACATAGCACGGGTAATAGCGTTGACTCTGTCGTCGCGTGATGCGCATCAGCCGCCGCGCATGTCTCCAGCAGTCGCGACTCGTCGCAATTGTTGCTGTTCAGCCTGTAGAGTGGGCACTGCTTATCATGTTCCAGACGCTTCGTTGCGAGCGCGAGAGCGTCTATTGGGGTGTCGACAACGTATCGCTGCAGTGCATTGGTTGACAACCGCCCATCGTTGCATCGCGCGTGCGGCTCCATAAGGTATTTATTCAAATTCAGTGCGGCTACACCTTTGCGTATTCATATGTCACCCTTAAGTGTTGATGTGTTTGACACGATGTTTCGCAAAGCGGTTTTTGTCAACATTGATGTTGTTCTTGTGAGAATTGCACGGCTACTAGAGAGTAACAAGTGTTTCTTTGCCATCGCCACAGGTAAATGCTCAGAAAAACCTGCTGAGCAGGTGAATGCACAAAACTTGCTAAAGTAAATGCTAAGAAAATATTTCAATTACAATATGTTTTTCACGATTGTTCTGACCGCTGCTCTAAAACCATTCTTAACATTCTAGCTCCGCAGCAGGACATGTCTTCTAGTCGTCTACTCTTGCTCGGCGCAGCACGGTCGGGCTGCTGTCTATTCCATCTGACTGCTGCCTTGAATGCCTCTACCTCCGCGTCCCGACCAAGAGCTCGCAGTTGCCGTGTTCTTGCTGACAGTACCGGCAGCCTGCGCCTCTCCTGCTGCCACGGCGCCTAGGCAACTATTAGCCGCGCCTCTATGCGAGCATCCGCTGCTTTTTGTGCCTCATGTGCATGCTGCACATGTCTTACTATGTCCCATGATGCGGCACCATGAGCTGCGATGTTGACAGCCTCCATGCGTTCTACCCCTAACAAACTCGAAGGCCCTTTAACTAACACCTCCACTTGTTCCTTCTCCTCGCTGTCTACTACTGCCTCTACCACGGCAGCTTCCCCCGAAGACACCACCGTTGTCCCTCCCTGTGTCACCAACTCACTTGAAACGAAGGGCACATCTCGCTCCGTCGGGTCCTTCGCCCCCATCCTGCCCGCCACTGGCACACAAGCCTCAACACGCTCGCATCCCGAGCGATGAGTCTCCCTTGAGCCTCGACCAACAGCATGCTTGCGCTCAGCAGTTGCTTGCCTGCGGGCAAGAGCACGTTCCTCGCGCGCAACGGCCTCCCGTGCACCACGAATGCCTATAACATATAAACAGAGCATCAGAAACTTTTTGTGTCCAATTTTTGCAAGTGACAGAAATCTGAATACAATAAACTCAAAACAACTCTGCACGGCTAGCCTCACTGAACAGGAAATTGAATGGCATTAGTAGTCAACGTGAAAAAAGATGTGATTACTAGTAAGCTTACCTGTTTTGTTGTAAGCGAGCTTGGGGTGCCCCCGCTTGTATCCGGCGCGCTCAAGTAGAAAGCGCACCTCGGGGATGACCCATGCCGCTACAGCCTTCCGTGTGGGCTTTCGGAACAACTTCTTCAAGTCCGGGTGAAGCACAAGGGTCTTCAAAGTCTGCTTCACGTATGCTTGAATGGCACATAAAGGCATAATTAGTTCGCTGTAAATTGATAATAGCATTAACGACAAGGAGACGTCATATTCAGCGGGGTTGGTAGATGCTAGAATACAAGGATGGCACGTGCGAAGGGGAAAGGGGGGGGTTACCTCCGAGTCTGAGTATGGTGGTAGCAGCGCCCAACGCCCGCCGTAAAACCAAGTATCCTCACAGGGTAGCGGCTGGTTGTTCGCCGCGTAGAAGAGTTGGGCCCCTTTGACCGCCATTATCGCCGCGGTCGGAAAAATCACCGACAAAGTATATTGTGTCGAGCCAGAGGCCTTGTACGCCGTCTCTTTTAGCTCCACGGTCACCGGAGGAAGCATCAACGCTATCGCGCCCTTGTGCTCCGGCGGGCACTCTTCAGGGTAAGGCAGAAACCTAATATGGAAGGCAGCGCGGGTGAATGACAGAGACGAAAAGCATACTGCGGCGGCACGCAATCTTGAAATGAGATTACGTGCTGGATGATGACAATTATGCGTGGGAAGCTTACACGACATTCTTCAGTCCTAGATTCTTCCCGTGCGAAACATTCAGGAAGCTAGCGAGTCTTCCAACTTCCCTGACAATGCAGTCGGACTAACTAGATGAGTTGCAGGACGTCAAAGGAAACGTTCCGATGTGCCACAAGCAGTCGCTAGAGCTTGCGGAGAATAGAAACGCGAGAGCAAGCGTAGGTAATTACGTCCAATATACCCATGTCGTCAGCGAAGCAAACACACCTCATCAAGTTGAATTGAAAGCTCCTCACTCTAGTCGTGACATCCACTGAAAATTTAGTAGTCTGCTTGTTTTTCCACTCGCTCGAGCCGTATGACATGTTCCATTGTGGAAAACGACGCTATCAGGTCCGGCTCCTCGTTGTAAGCGTCCACGTACCGGGCTAAATCCTTCGCCATCTCCTCGCTCGGCCACTCCATAGTAACGACACATCGAGCAAGGGGCACAACTTTAGCAACTAATGTCTTGATTTTTCCACGCAAAGCTACCCACATGGGTGGAGCCGGTGGTTCCGTCATGGCGCAGCAAAAGGTCAGAGGCGTCTGCTCGGTAGTCGTGCGAAGGTTAATTGCTGTGAGCGGTCGGTAGGTCGGTCGTGAGCATGTGAGCGGTAGACGCGGTACATATGGTATTGAAGAAGAAGCCATAGAATCTCACAGAATCACCACGGTTTCTAATTGTAGTACATCGTACATGGCCTCGTAGGTAGAAGGAGGTGTTGTACGTTAAAGATAAAAAGTTCACACGTACCATACATTTACGTAGTTATGGACAACCACTACTTGCAGTCGCGCCGGCTGGTCAACGATGTCGCGCGACGCGCGGTGAAGCAAGAATTCATGTGGGGAGTCCACAGCACCGCCTCCTAGCACACAACCCCACCATGCGCTGTCCCATGTGTGGCCAATTCACTAGCCACGGCCACATGGCTGGTAACTGCCCCACCATGTCAAGCTTAAGACATGACCGCCACAACAGCGCGCTACAACTCCTACTCAGACTCTTGGAACGCCACAACGGCGGACGATAGGAGACCATCACTGCAGACTTCGGTAACAAACCCATCAAATCATTCACATCCCCGACGCACATTAACACCCCTCTTGACTGTCACCGCCCTCACCCCACCCACATGCCCACCCGAACTGTTGTTGGTAACGAAGGTCTCTCGCCCGACTCCCTAACCTCGTGCCCCACCGTCCTCCCCCCCCGAGATTCTCCCCCCGCGCTTCGATCCCCGGCGCACAAACCCGAATTTATCCGCCTCCTCGAACCTCGATTCATCGGTCACACTAACGGTCGCCGCCGATACTCGTCCATTAAAAAGATTCAGATAGGGGAATGGAAGTATTGCACGGACCACAACCTCTCCCACACAACCCAAATGATTCGCGCCAAATACACCCCCCTCGCAAATGCCATCCGCAGCCATTGGCCATGTACCGAAGTCGACATCCTCCTCATCGTCATGAGCCGCGCGGGTACTCCGCTCTCATCCACCATCGCAAGTCTCACCTCTCTACCCCCCCTCCGCACTGACCCTCCTTACAAACTCATCTACAAAGCACGACTCGACACGTCTCGCATCCTTGCACAACTCCGCACGCACACCGTCCAATGGCTACATCGTCTCCTACTTGTCTACCGCATCAAGTCCCGCACGACCTCTCGCCGCGCCTCCACACACTGCACCTTCGCACGCCCCTAATTGCATCCCCGCCATCACCTTGTACCGCACACTCCCCGGGGGGGAGTAAAACCCCCGAATATCCTTCGGAGAGGGATTTATGTGGTTAACAGTCTAGCCTTGACTTGCAAGCTTCCTGTATAGCATAGTAGGGACGGCCCAAAGACAGCAACCGGCGCATACGGTAATTGTTCTAAACCGGCGCATACGGTACATGGTGTAAACAATTTCAATTTCAATGAACGGTTGGCGACTGCTATGACCACAGTGGTGTCCCTGGGGCATGGTACACCGGACGGCGACGACGGCGACAACGAACCCATGTGGTCGTTAGAACTCGCTTCGTCGTGGGTGCGGTTAGATGCCGCGTGCGGTTCTCACGCTCTCGCCGAGTCCGAACCCGTGATAACCACAACCTTGGCGATGCTTCTTCCGCAACGTCCAACGGTGGCTCGCGCAGGCTGCGTAGCCGAAGCCCGATCAAACAACGAGCAGATTACTCGGTCCCTTGATGGCCTACCCTCGCTCGCACCCATTTTTGCGTTCACCACAGATATTTTTTCAAAGCTACAAGCCGATATAGGTGAGCGCTTAAACTTTCATCTCTTCGCGAAGCTCGCTCCCACGTATCCTAACTGCGCTCGGCCTGAGTCTAGGCGTTTTTATCTCGTCTCGGCCACGGCGCCCTTGCGTTTTTGGCGTCGGACCCGCCTACTTCGGGTCGCCTTGGCGAGCTCCGTGACAAGTACCCTAAGCACTACGACGCAGTTTTCCGCGTCGCGGTCTGTCGCATCTTCGGCCTACCCTCATCCCGCATCCTGTCCGCTCTACTCTCCTCAAGTGCTTGTGCTTCTTGCCATCTCTCAGCTCAAGCTATGCGGGGTGCGTTCGCGTCAGCTGTGTGGCGGTTAGCCTCCTCAAGCTAAAAGCTGTCACAAATCAGTTCTAATTTGTCTAGTTCTGTCGTTGCAAGATGGCAAAAGATGTTGTCGAGAGATGCTGTCGAAAGGATGTTTCACTGTTGTACTTTAGCAGTATATGTTGTAAGCGAACAATGGAATTGTTAAATGGTTCTGTCACCTCCCTCTACTGCACTGGGCTTAAATAGGTTTCTGCCTAGATAGCTTACGCCTGCTTGCTTCGCTTACGTGTCAGGCGTTAGGCTTGTCTAACCGTCGTCATTTGTCCAGAGACGCGGCCTGCCTAGCATTGAGATTCACGACGCGGCTCCTTCTGCATCGGAGAACTCGCTTAGGCGCGTCATCTGGCTAGTTAGATTAAATGTGCGTACATGTACGTACCGGGAGGTACTAGTCGTACAGTATGCATCAGTACCCTTATGAATATTGCCGTAGCGACGTACCCACGTTTGTACGTCCGTCCAATGGAAAAACATGAATTGAATTAGTAACGAGTACATGTACAATGTCCTGCAATGTACTGTTGCAGGACTGTACTCGTCACACTAGTACCCTCCCCCTCTTGAAAGATCTTTGAGGTCGCCGCGAGGCAGACCTCCGTGGTCTAAGCTCCTTTACTGAAGCAGTTACTGGGATTCATGAATGCGCGTTAGGTGAGCGCAGGGCGGGGATCCGACCTTTTTTGGGGGGTTTCGGGTAAGTTGAATTTGTTTTTTTCAATCCCGAATGGACACGAATTTGAGTAATCGGGGGATGAGTTGAGTTGAACCCCACAATTTTTTTCATGAATTGAATAAAACCTAAAGTCACTAGGTGATGAGCCAGGGTAAATACCCAGATTTTTTCGACCGGTCCGAACAGGTACTTGGGCATGCATATCTCGATACGGACGAATACCTTTCGATTTTTTTTGTCAATGAATATAGAGATATTCCCGAACTTCAGTCGGATTTCCGAGCCGGAACATGCAAGGAGCAGCTGCTGCATTATGTACTGAAAGATGATCATTTACATTGGAGGAATATGAATTAAAAAAACAATTTCTATCCCATACAACTTTGGAAGACCCTCCGTCGCACAGTGCCCGAAATTTGAGTGTGTTGACGGGTGCGCTTAAGGAGCACACCACCCTTGGGCACTGTGCTTCATCACCGGGATTTGATTTTGAATAAATGATCCTATTTCTCTTGTTGCGCGCATGCGCTTGAAAAAAACATATTTGTGTGTGAAAGTGATGTTTGAAATCTACATGGCCAGTGTAGATTTCAACCACCGCTTTCACACACAAATTTACACAAATTTAGCGCATAGAAAATTTCTTGCATGCAAAGCATTCGACAGCAAAGAATGAGGACACAATGATGATTACACAATAACACAATTTGAAATCATAAATACACTTTCACACGACATCACAATCGCTGACTGCGCCAATGACACTATAACAACCGCCTCTCAACGCCCAACTTTCCTCAATAAGATTCCTCTCTAAATTTACTCCTTCATGCGTCCTTGACATCCACACGACCATGCAAGCAAACAAAAAACAAGTCAACAATGATAATGCAAAAACATCCCCTTTATACATGTTGAAACAAACACGTTCATATGGTGTCTCACCTTCAAGGGTTCATGCACACCATGAATGCATGGTTCAACGTCGACTCTGACGACCCCTTCTTGGAGTCGTCGTGCATCCTTCTTGCTCGGTTGAAAACTCGTTCGCATGCAGCACTGGTTGCCGGCTGCGCCATGAATTGACGAGACATTTTGCTTAGTGTGGGGAACTGAACCGCGTGCATACTCCACCACGACAGAGGGTCAATGTCCTTGTTCGCCACTTGGGGGATGTGTCCGTATTCGTCCAACTCGTCCTGCAACAGCACCTCAGGAATGTCATCACAGTCAATGGACTTCCTCCCAGACAGTATTGCGTGACGACATGAAGTGGCTTTCATCATGAGGCGTCCAGTTGCATGCTTCTTCAGTGGAGACTCCTTCACTTCCTCCACTTCATCGTCGTCCGCTTGCTTCCAATCCCTACTCCACACGTGACGAACAGCGGACATGGTTTTCTGTCTAAAGCCCGTAGCATTCACCAAGTGATGATCTGGGAAGGTAAAGTCCAGAAGCTTGAAGCGGGGGTCCAAGAAAGTCGCAATGCCGATGTCTTCCATGTCGGACTCTTTATCGGAAGCTTTATCATATTGCTTGTGGAACTACAGTAGGCTACCGCCTGCGCACACAAACAGCATTTGACCCAGAAGCCTTTGCCTTCCACATGGTACTCCTTCGTGAAGTACTTCCATGCCTGTGAGGTTCGGCGTTGCCCATGCTTTCCCTTCAACGACGCAGCAGGAATGAGGTCGTCCTTCGTCCCTTGTCCTTCGTCCTTCCCTTCTTCATCATCTTGGTATGTGTCCTTATTCTTCAATGCCTCACGTAGCTTATTCTTTTGTTGTCGGCGAAGTTGTTCGCTTTGTTCAAACTCATGCACACATCGCAGGAATCCAATCCTAACCTTATCTCATGATAGCGAGCACGAATGAGTTTGACGAGAGCACATCGCACCAACCTTCGTACTTAATGAATGATAAATGGGCATACTATAGCCTCTTCTCGATGAGACTAGAGAATAAACATATAGCGAGTGCGGACCGCACAGCCCAAAATATATTTATTCTCTTGTTGGTATATATAGACAAATGACAAGGACTCGCAAGGATGGTGTACAACCGAGCAGAAAGAGCGGACAATATTGGAAGCGAAACAAAAAGAAAAAACAATCGTGCTACATATCCATTTACACGACGCCTTCCAACGAGGCCAAACTAATCGGCAACATAGCTAGATCTTTTTGGTCTTCGAGGAAAAAAACAATTTAACAGAGAAAGGGAAAAACAAGCGAGTAAAACGAGCGAAGCCTGCACAAAGCGATCTACTTCCGACCGGACAATGCACAAAATAATAAACCAACCTACAGAAGGAAACGCACCTTATCAGCTTGGAGCTTGGCGGCTTTGAATTGCTTCAAGACGTCCCCCCAGTTACCTTGCCTTTTTACATTAGCAGCGTACTCCGTCGTGTTGGCCTCTTCGGGCAATCCCTCCCATCTGACATTATAACCGGGACACCCTACAATCTTAACCTCTGCGACAATAGAAGCGACACGATATGACTCGCGACCACTATATATATCCCCCCGACCTTTAGCGATCCTGTAAAGTCACCGTGATCGTATGTCGACACCGATCTCTCGTCGCTTCCCTTACCACTACTCCCACCGTTGTTATTTTGGGGGGCGGGGAGAGCGGCAGATTGACGACCTCTACCTCTACCCATATTAACTCGTAGGTAGTATGTGGCTATGACTGCCACGGAGCGTGCGTATGTCAATACTATGTTGTGCCGTGCAACACAAATAGCTATCCATTAGTCGCGGTCTCAATTTTCGAATCGCCAATCCTCATACACATGTATTCTTGAAGTGACGGCCCAGCGCATCGCTGTGATGATGTGGCATATTGGCGTGTGTCAGAGATTTTCCACTTGCTCTTCATCTATTGGCATCAATACTATACTACGGAAGATAAGCGTGATACAATCCGCGTCTTATCCGCGTCTTATCCGATTTAGCCGAACTTTACGCGTCTCATCCGTATTCAAGTGAATCGATTTGCACTTCTACCATAACGGGGACAATCTAAGATAGAATATGTGCCAGCTGTACCCCAGGTTGGATAAATCCGTACATCTTGGGAATCGAATACAAACAAGTAAGTTGACGACTAGGTTTCGGGCACGGATGATCCATTAGGTTTAGGATTCGGATTGATTACAAACTCTTGCTCTTTCTTCTCGGCATGAATCGAAACCTCCAAAAATGGTGAGACATTTGAAAATATTCAGATACCACTGGTATCGGTTCCACGCCCTGGGTGAGCGTGCATGAAGTCGATGCACGCCTGAGTCTTGACAAACTTGAGCCAGTAGGGCGTCTCCAAGAAATCTTGCAAAAAACATGAAATTTGAAATTAAACACAACAATACCACTAAAAGCCGGTTGCTGTCTCTCGGTCCCCCCTTATGCTACAATAGCCAACCAGGGAAAAAGGTGGGTCGGCCACAACCTTAAAGTTGGAGCCGCCCCCAATGATTGAGTGTTCCACATCACGGAAACACATGTTTTTGTATATCCCATGTAGTCGTTCAATGTCATGTTGTGAATTCTGAATGTTAGTGAACTTACTCCCAATTTCGCCCAACTTCTAATCTCAATATAGGGATTCTCGCAATATTGCGGTCAATCTAGTTGATTGTTGAAGTACGCCTAGCTAGACTTAGAAGCGTGGGGCTAGACCGTGAACCACTACTCCCAACCTCTCCAATGGAAATAACGATACCGTCTAGAAGATATCCGTAGACAAGTACTGTGTGCATACATGTATGAAATATAAAATGTCGCTAGTCTCCATGATACGCGGCCTGCTCCAGCCGCTGCGGGGTCGCTGATCAGCAAGGCTATTCAGCTTGACCTGGTGGAGGCGAGCTTGCCTGACCTCGGCTCCTGTGCGACTCCGGTCGTGCCGGAGCTTGGGGGGAAAGGCAGGTGAAAAACCCCCTCGCATAGGTCGTCGTCTGTCTCGCCTCGATCCGTGCTCAACCCCGCCCGAGGTATTAGCCGCTCCTCCCGACGCAGCTCGCCACCTATCCGAGTCTTATCTCCTCCTTCGGGGGCTGAGAAGAAAAATAACTAGGCTGCAGACGGTGTTCGGCTGGCTCTCCTGCCCCCGAGCCAGATTTTCTCTTGTCCCCTGTCCTTTTCCCGTCTGTTTCCAACACCTATCTGATCGCGATGTTGCAGTCCGTACCCTCCCCCGGTGGTTTACGTTGTTAGGGGGCCGCCTTTACGAGCAGTGTGCCGTTACGATAACCCTAGGCACACTGCCTGAGGCAGCCTATCGATAACCGGGTACCGACTAGGGAAGGGGTTGGAAGAACACATGGATCGAGTCGCCGGTCCTCAAAAGATGGTGGGTACGGGAATTTTTCCTAAAACCCCCGTACCGGGCTTTTCCGGCGGCGGGCGATCCTAATGACCGCCGCCGCCAGACCGTGCCGCTCCTCCGGCTGCGACCCACCTCCGTGGCTCCGTCCTGCGTAGCATCCGGCCTCGCCCCTAGGGGAGACCTAAGGCTCTCGAAGGGCAGGCGACTGCTAGCGAGCGCCGTGCCCTAGCGCTGCTTTCCAGCTGTCCGCCGCCAGCTCCAACACCCTCGTCTCTCCGCTGATCCGTCCGTATCCTTCTTCGCCAAAAAATATTTCGCAAACGCCGCCCCCGCCCCATCGTCGGGAGAGTATCTGCGAGAATTTAGTCGCGGAAAAGACATAACGGATTGGCCGAGCGGGAGATCCCTGTGCCGGTGTACGGATATTGTGTTTTATCCAAAACCCTATGTACAAGACTTGCCGACAGATGCTGATCCCGCGGATCGCCGCTGTCGGTACCTCGTTCAGCCCCCTACCGTGCCTGGCATGGCACGGCTATGAGGTTACCGGCGCCCACCGCGTGGAGGTAGAGGTAGGTGCCGACGGGCCTGCGAGCGCACACCTCTCCGGGGCCGCCGCCGCTGCGTCGCCGGCGGGCGCCGAAATCTTGCAACGTTGTTGTCCGGTGTACTTCGTTCAACCGGTGCCAGACAGGTGGAATGTCGTCATCATTGAAGTGCGTCATGAAGAGCAGATATTTGCCTCGTCGCCCGGGTAGCGACTTGATGCACACAGCATAGATGTGCGAGACATCAACTCCTCATCGTCTCCTTCAGGTACCGTTACCGGAACAACGGGTCGTAGCGGAGTGGTAGAGCAGGGTCGTAAATTGTTGACATGGAACACATGGTGTAAGCGCACTGTCGCTGGAAGTTTCAATCTCTAACTATGTTTTCCAATTTGCTCCTCCACTTTAAAAAGTAGTCCAAGCTGTCTATCTCTGAGTTTCCGGTTCGGTTGTTCACGCAGAAAAAGGTTTGTTGTGACGGCTGACACCTTGTCTCCTCTACCGAAGTGTGGCGCTGTAAATGGTTATGTGCGCGCTTGCATGTCGTCTTTGTGTAGCTGTAACACCGAGCGTACCAGAATATGTACGTCATGTAACAATGTTAACCGATATTTTGCGTCTTGCGAAACAGGAATTGATGGTCGCATGCTGGACAGCATGTCAGGAGGCTCCTCAAGAGAGAATCCAAAATTAGCCTAGAACGATGTGTGTTCAATTCATAGTGCACGCGAGGCATTGTACGCAAACTCCACTTGCGGACGTAGCGTTGTCCACTTAGAGCCATCATAGCAATAGAACCAACGAAGAAGCTGCTGAAGCGTGATGTTCACGCGTTCTGTCAGACCGTCTGTTTTCGGATGTCGACAGGAAGACATGTTCATGCACGTTCCAAGTCGTCGCCAAAGAGTCTGCCACAAGCCACTGGCGAATTTCGGGTCGCGATCACTTACAAGCACACGGGGCAGTCCATGTAAGCGGTAGACTCCATGTAAAAACAAAGTTGCAGTTTCTTCGGCAGTAACAGTCTCTGTACACGGCAGGAAATGGGCCATTCGAGTTAGATGGTCTACTACAATCAGCACACAGTTAAAGCCATTGCTCTCAGGTAAGTGTGTCAAGAAGTCAAGACCAACTCTATGCCACGGTGTGGGTGGAACGTGTAGTGGGTAAAGAGTCGCAGCCATCTGATGTCGAATCTTTGCTCGTCGACATACGACGCAGCGTTCACAGAAATCTTTCACATCTTGGCGAAGTCGTTTCCACCAGAATCTGTCGAGTGCTTTAGCAAGAGTGCTAGCGACTCCTCTGTGACCAGCTGACGAACTTGCGTGCAGCTCTGTGATCAATCTCAGTCGGAGCTCAGAGTTCTGTGGTATACAAAGGCGATCGAGGCCCCAAAAATATCCGTCTCTAGCTTCTATCCGGCTGTCTTTCGTCCACTCACCCTCGTCCCCATAATACGAGTCTTGTGAGTACCCCTCGCGAATGAGATCAGCGAGCTCAAGGCTCAGCTGCAACGCGTTAACGTTCAATAAATTTAACTGTGCGTCTTTAAACAGCAGTTGGGACTTCAGTCGTAATTCTCGATCTGTTGGAACCTCGCCATCCCAGTAAAATAATGGAAGTGTGGCCCGAGGTACCAAGTCTGGACGCCGGCTTAACGGGTCCGGTTCGTTCAAGCTCCCTTGCGATATGCAAGTGTCATCGAGCCCACAAACGGTTGCAAATCCCGCAGGTATCTTGCTTGCCGTTTGTTCAACCTGTTGTTCGGTTACCTGAGCATATGTCGCAGTGTGTCGTGGTCTCTTACGACAAGGAACTTAGAGCATCCTTCAAGATAGCACCTCCAATGCTTGACAGCTTCGCATACGGCCAAAGCTTCTAAGTCGTACGCAGAGTAAGTGTTACCACGCTCATCTGGATTTAGCTTACGCGCCCAGTAAGAGACTGGTTGAAGACCTCCTCCTTGGTCTTGCAACATGACGGCTGCAATCCCCACTGTTGACGCATCTTTAGCCACGGTGAACGTCGCGTCCGAGCCGACCTCCCGAAGGATCAGGCATGGCGTGGAAATGAGCCATAACTTGAGAGTCTCAAAAGCTTCCAAACAGGCAAGCGTGAGCTTAACCTTTTGTGGATGGGACTTCCGTTGTAAGTCCGTAAATGGAGCCGTAAGGTCGCTGAAATGATGAATAAGTCTGGCATAGAAGTTGCAGAACTGTACGAAACTGCGAACCTCCTTCTGCGTCGTGGGCACTGACCAATCTGCAACGGCCTCAACTTTCTTTGTGGAAACCGAAATTGTACCAGCTGACACAGTAGAGCCGAGATACTCCATCTCTTGCAAGCCGAAGAAGCCCTTAAGGCGTAACTTCAAGCCCTCCTCCTTGAATCGTTGTAAAACGATACGCATATGCTCCAGGTGTTCCTCGAGAGTTCGACTGTAGATACATACGTCATCGAGGTAGACAGTAACGAACTTATGTAAAAATTCGCGAAGTATGTCATTCATCATCCGCTGAAACGAAGATGGTGCATTGCACAGTCCAAACGGCATGGCGACCCATTCCATTAAACCATCAGGGGTCTGAAACGCCGTCTTATGGATGTCGTGATCACGCACTCGAACTTGCCTTATGCCAGAGGCGAAATCGAGGTGGGTGTAAAGGTTTGCGTCCTTAAGCTCGTCCAACGTGTCGTCCACACGCGGAAGTGGGTAAGCATTTTACGCGTAACCTCCTTAAGGCCACGGTAGTCAACGCACAGTTGTAGCGAGCCATAAGCTTTTCGCACAAAAAGAATTGGCGAGCCGAACTCACTGTAGGTGGGATGGATCAGACCAGTTTCCACTGCGTCTTTGAGCTGCCGATTTAGCTCAGCGCGCTCTGCAAGTGACAATCTGTTCAGCCGTTGACGTCGCATCGGGCCAGTTGTTTCAATGGGATGATCCCACTGTCGGCTTACAAGCGGTGAGTCGACAGGTTGCATTAACTCCGGGAAGTCAGTGTAGAGTAACGACCGGAAGTTGTCACGTTGTTTTAGCTGTTAGCTCCTCTCCATTGTGAAAGTCAGTTGGTCGGCGGCTGGCGTAAGTTCAATGACGTAAAATTCAGCATTACGTCCCCTGCTGCGGCGCGTCTTGCGCATGAGTTTATGGACCCTAGTAGATGACATCAGTAGACACATAGGGCGTCGTTCCTCGAGTGTAGTCTCCACTGTTGTGACGTCCATTAGAGTAAAAATCGGGTTGAACCAAACTGTAAAGAGGCCTATTCGTAATTAAGCCACGGTAAACCCAAGATTAAATCAGCAGCACGTAAATCACGTAAGACGTTTTAAGTCCGGTGAAATTCGTGTCGAGCCAGCTCAAAAGTAACATCAAAGACTGTCGAAGAAGTCACTCGTTGTCCGTTGGCGAGTCGAACATGGGTCTTGGTCACAGACTTTCGATTTTGTAAAGCAAAGCGTCGTACGAAATCCTCAGATACAAAATCAAGCGTCGCAGCGCAGTCCCCTAATCCAGAAATCTGGTGTCCGCCATCAAGAGCTTTTAGAGTCAGCTCGGTTCGAATTAACGGTCGAGGTTCCGTGAGGTCTGTCAGTAGGGCCGTAGCTTGCGGAGAAAATTGTCGCAGCGTAGCGATGGACGGTTCCGCGTCGCCAGGAGGTAGAGGTACCGAGGTGGGTTGGTCAGATGCTGAAGGTGATGTCAAGTCGTAAAACGCACAATCTGCGTCGACTAACCACAGTTGTACATGCCAAGGAGCAGGAGCAACCACCTCCTGTTGCGCTAGATTCTCCACTGACTAGCGAGTAAAAAGTTGTGTCCGCGGTGGGAATTCTTGGTATAGTTTCCAGTGCTTAGTCAGTTGAGCGAATTTTGCCCATTTCGGTAGCACAAAAACAGCCATCGTAGATGTCGGAGATGTTCGACGACAATCTTCAAAATGCTGTGCTATCTGTTCAGCCAACTCCCACGGTGGATTAACGAACATCCGATCTCCTGACAAGTCCCTCTCAAGAATCGAGTCACTCGGCGAACAGTGAGGTAAGTCACCGTGCGAGTTTAAACCCTCATCATCAGCACATCCCTCCAGTGTGAAGTTGAATCGTGCATGCAGAGGGTCAAAAACAAAGTGAACAAGTTTCCAATCAATTGAACCTCTAGTTACGGGTTTACGACTTTGTCTTTGCTTTGTCTGGCGACGACGACCTGCTATCAATGTTGTAGGTGTCGCGACTGTAGTCGATGGAGATGTCGAAGATAAATCGACGGCCTCTGTCGCTAACAATGTCTGAGAACGAATAGTAGATGTAGCCGGCTGCTCCAGTTCGCTAGTAGAACCGCCTTGCCACCATCATTGCTTCTTGGATTGCGGTGCTTCCATAGGTGCCTTGCCCTACAGTTCGGGGCACTGAAATAGTCGGTGTCCCTTCTTGTGGCACTTGAAGCAAAGTCCCTCCTCCATGTGCCTCTTGCGCTCCTCAACGGTCACTGAATTAGCGATTGCGCGTAAGTCAATACGGCCAGAGCTTGAAGATGGTTGACAACGACCTCCACCTTGATTGCCTCCACGTCCACGGCCTCGACCACGGCCACCACCATTGCGCTTCCATAGCTTAGAAGCTCCGACGAGTGGGTCGTCAGAGTTGCGCTTCCGAGTAGGTTGAGTAGACGGGCCAGTTGTAGACCGCATGCCACCGAGTTCCGGCGAATCCGTTACGACGTCGTACAAGAAATTTTGCAGCTCCACCAGAGTGATGTTGTAACCTTTCTGAGACCGGTGTGACTTCGCTTGGTTCTCCAACGTAAACTTTGCCAGTCCGTTGATAAAGCGGACGCACTGCACATCGGCTGTTAGATTCAGACGTGACCGACGTAAGAAATCGTTGTACTGCTTGGTGTAGAGAGCGTAACTCATGTTGCCTTGAGTAAGGTTGAGCAAAGCGTTAATCCCGTCATCTTGGATGTTCGGGAGAAACGTAGTCTTGCGTAACTCTGCGACAAGCAGGTCAAACGTAGACGGGATAGCAGCTTGGTCTTTCCGATTCAGCCACCACCCAGATGTCATGAGAACTGTGACGTAACCCAGATAGCCGAGTCATACGAGTCAGCCGTAATGCCGAGTAAGAGAAAACGCTGAGGTTGTGCCTCGAGCCAATCCTCCTTTTCACGTGCATTGCCACCATACTGAAACGGGGAGGTAATCGCAGCCTTGCGTTGAGTCTCCATAAGGGTCACATGTAATCTAGCCATGTTCCGTGTAGGCATCGGCATTCCCACACGTAAATCCGTCGGAGTTTCACCACACACATGATTAATGTGTCCACGAATAAGTAGCCAGACAAGACCAGATACGACCGAAGAAACCGGGGGTACATGAAGAACTGCCTTGGAATAGACGTGTCGTCATGGAAGAGTGCATGAGACGAATAGACTGCACGAC
Organism: Tetraselmis chui; assembly: GCA_026401115.1. Taxonomy (NCBI): domain Eukaryota; kingdom Viridiplantae; phylum Chlorophyta; class Chlorodendrophyceae; order Chlorodendrales; family Chlorodendraceae; genus Tetraselmis; species Tetraselmis chui. Next base: position 87,982 of record JAPMLY010000620.1, read on the forward strand.
GAAACATATCCCATTAAGTCACGTAACCGAAGTGAAGTAACTCACTCTTATGTTTCACAGCAGGAAGTAACCCTGTCTTAGCGGGCATAAGATTCAGACCACCGATATCAAGCGTTTCCGGGACGACGTCAGAACCATCCGGATTTATCGTCGACTGAGTTGTAAAAGCCTGCTCGAGCTGAGCATGAGTACGTAAGTGGCTCGTAACGAACGGAACGGGAACAGAAGCCGAGTACACGTAAACAAGCTATTGTCTTTCCGGTAACGCAACTCGAACTGGTGCGTCACTCAACAACGTCAAATCATCAAGAGTCAAAGTAAGGCCGGTTTCCTCGTGTAACTCACGAACGGCAGCATCAACAAGCTCTTCGTTAGTTGTAACAGAGCCAACCGGGTACCAAATTTTACCGGTACGCGGCTCGCGTTGTAACACAAGCTTAACGTTCGACAATTTAGTCCCTCCAACGTGAATCACGACCACCACGTAACGTCTAGGTCCATTAGAAGCCATATCGAGTCAATCAAGCAACGTCGAGCGAATCAAATGGTAGCGAAAACGTGCGTCGACCAACCAGCTCCGAATAAACCAGTGTGGCGGTTAGCCTCCTCAAGCTAAACAATAGCACAAATCAGTTCTAATCTGTCTTGTTATGACGTTGCAAGATGGCAAAAGATGTTGTCGGTGAAAGATGTTGAAAGGATGTTTCACTGCTTTACTTTAGTAGTATATGTTGTAAGTGAACAATGAAATTCTTAAATGCTTATGTCACCTCCCTCTACTGCACTGGGCTTAAATAGGTTTCTGCCCAGATAGCTTACGCTTGCTTGCTTCGCTTACGTGCCAGGCGTTGGGCTTGTCTAACCGTCGTCATTTGTCCAGAGACGCGGCCTGCCTGGCATTGAGATTCACGACGCGGCTCCTTCTGCATCGGAGAACTCGCTTAGGCGCGTCATCTGGCTAGTTAGATTAACTGTGCGTACATGTACGTACCGGGAGGTACTAGTCGTACATTATGCATCAGTACCCTTATGAATATTGTAATAGCGACGTACCCACGTTTGTACGTCCGTCCGATGGAAAAGCACGAATAAGAATCAGTAACGAGTACATGTACAATGTCATGTAATGTATTGTTGCATGACTGTACTCGTCACAACTGTGAGTATAAACATGTCGTATGATGCGTGGGTTTTGCTACCAATTTGCCTCGATGCGGTGGAGATGCTTTGGTCCATACCGCTCGCCCTTGGCTTAATGACGGCCCTTGCAGAAATAATCTCCGAGGTTTGTGGCTCGGGGTTGGCGTCGAGGTTCTCACAGATCCCACGATGTGAGGTCAACTCCCCGACGGCAACGACAGCCTCCCCGCGGATGTGGGCATCTTGCACTATCATGGCATCCGAGGCTTGCCCTTGACGCCGTGGTTTCCGGTTTGTTCGGCGTTTCTAGCCCCCCGCCTCCTTAAGTCGCTCTACCCCGTGCTGAGAAGACCAAGTTCGAGAAGTACTCGGAGGGGGTGAAGAGTCCCCCCGACATCCGCTTCATTCACTGTGCAGTCACGGAATTTGGTACTCTCGGCGGCCACGCCACGGCTTTCTTGACGGAGATGGCCAAGCAAGCACCCGCCTCTAAAGCGATGCATGTGGGCAAGTTGTTGGAGTCATTGCGTCGAAAGGACGGAAAGGTCTCTCGGCGTCCATGTTGCTCACGCGGACAATGTCTTGCGCGTTTTGTCCGCCGCCGCAGACGGTGTGGAGGCCGCTTCTTCCTCGGCTTGGATACCTTCTCCCGCCACGGCGCTCTTCACCCGCGCCATGGGCCGCAAGCGTCCCCGTGCTTCCTCGAGCGGCGGGTGAGGCGCCGCTTGTCGCCTCTAAGTGTAAAGTGTTGCATTCTCGGCGTTGCCTAGGAATTTCCTTAATTTGATTTGCTAGGTTCGTGCACAATGCCACAATGTAATGCTTCATTATGCCGTGCTTTGGATTCCGTGTTCCTCTTGTCACTCTTGCCCTTTTGTTTCTCCTCCCATTTTCCATGTCCGTGCTCATGTTGTTCTCCTTGTAATCCATGTGATGTAAACTCCCTACACAGCAACCAAAATTGATTGGTAAAAATTATGGTCATATTGATCTGAATCTAGAGGTTTGCATATCCAATATCATGTGTACGGGACAGTAACTCCAGCGGTTACTGTTACCGTTAATATCGGCGCGTCTCACCTGCAAGGCAACCACCTTGCCCGAGCAGTTAGACGCAGCCAACGACCAACGACTTCCCCAACGGTCAGCTCTAGCTAGCCCGTGCCTTATAAGCCGTAGCTAGCCACGAGCCTAGGCACTCTCTGCTTTCGCGCTCAGCTAATCTAGGCTTCGCGCGAACCCACCCACCCAACCCTATAAAGCAGAGAGTGCCTAGGCTCGGGGCTAGCTACGGCTTATAAGGCACGGGCTAGCTAGAGCTGACCGTTGGGGAAGTCGTTGGTCGTTGGCTGCGTCTAACTGCTCGGGCAAGGTGGTTGCCCTGCAAGTGAGACGCGCCGATATTAACGGTAACAGTAACCGCTGGAGTTACTGTCCCGTACACATGATATTGGATATGCAAACCTCTAGATTCAAATCAATCTGACCATTTACCCTAGGGCACGTTTTGCCGGTAACCTAAAGCCAAAGGCTTGCACAGCCAGAATTAGTGTTGCGGGGGGGACGGAGTGAGCCAGCCGAAGAACCGCCAAGCAGCATGTGTTGGGGTCATGGTTGGGTCAATATATCTGCCTTCGGTCACTCTCTGCTTTCGCGCTCAGCCAATCTAGGCTTCGCGCGAATGCAGTCTTGACTCTAGTAGTCGAGCCGGGTGTCAGTTTTACCTTTTCGTCCCATGCGCACTCGAGCGTCACGCGACACTTCCCCTCGTTCAGCTACGCAGTTCCACAACATGCAGCCTGAGCAGTCTACTTCCGCCGCAGCGGCCGACCCTCACGCTACCTCAATCGAACAACGCACAGCCGAACAGATTCGTACGGCAGTTTTGGCATCGGAACAACGGATTACTGAGCAGTTTTTGGCGGCTAACGTTGCCTTGCTCGCCCAGCTCCAGCAGACGACAGCTACTCTTGCTACCACTGATCAACAGTAGTCCATTCCCGCCGACGCGACAGCGACGGAGGGTGGTAAGGCGGCCCATGGGCCACCTATCGACCTGCTTGACGACGGACCCGATCCCTCCGCGGCCGAATTCGTCGACTTCACCTACTACGGCGAAGTCATCCCGGCCGGCCTCGAACGTCCGCCTCGCGACGTCGACGAGCCACGTCTGTGGACTCTCACGGACGAGACCGCCCGAGCTCTAAGCGACAAACGCACCCAAGCGGCGTACGACGAGTACCTACACATCGGGTGCTATGCCTTCTTCGACAGTTGCGCCAACGCGGCAATTGGCGAGGCTTTGGACACGTTGTCGCAAGGCCCACCTCTACCTACAGAGCAAGCGGCAGCGATTGCCCTCATCCGAGCGGGTCATCGCACCCACACAGCGACGGAGGAGGCCGCCCGTACTAGATTGGGCTTCCTCCGCCTCACCACGGGCGGACAAACGAGCACAGATGCGGACCGCGTGTCTGCCGAATTGGCACACGAGCGCTTTTGCCGACCGCGTCCTACCGCGGTCTCCGGCCCATTGGACGCGCTACGCCAAGCGTTCGTCGACCGCACGCTGGAAGTCAGCTTACACGCCGCCAGCAAGGCCGCTGCCGGCGCCGCTTTCGCGAAGATCACGCCGGACAAGCCCACCGGCCCCGACGCTCGAACCCGCAAAGCCGCCGCCGACAAACGCAAGGCCGCTGCTGCAGCAGTTGCCGCGACACGAGCCACCCCCCCCCCCCCAAGCCGACCGACTCGGCTAAAACCCCAAGCAAGAAATGATGGTGTGGCCCGCCGCGCCGATTTCTGCTCCCCGACATCTTCCTTCATGCGCCACCGCGTACGTCGAAAATGGCGGGAGTGGGAGCGCATCGGCGCGAGCGGCCAAGTCCTAAGCTGGATCCGCCACGGCGTACGTGTGAAGTTCAAGCACGGCCTACGTCCCAAGCCGTTCAACCACGGCATCTCCATGCTAGACGCCACACCCGACCAACTCGAGTTTCTCAACTCGGAACTCCCACGCTTCGAGGCTTGCGGTGCATAGGAGAGCTCTACGAACCCCCGCTACGTTTCCCGGATGTTCTTGGTGCCAAAACCCGGATGCAATCAATAGCGCTTGATTATCGACCTTCGAGAACTCAACCGCTACTGCTCAACATTCAACATGACTTGCGAGACCCTCAAACACCTCCGCCATCTATCTCGACCGGGGGACTACTTCGTCTCACTCGAACTCACCGATGGGTACTACACCCTTGGCATCCGGGAGGAGGACCGAGACTACTTCACGGTCAACTACCGCGGCACCTTGTGGCGCCTCGCGTGCCTCCCCATGGGGTGGTCGGGCTCCGCCTACTACTTTTGCAAGCTCACGCAAGTGTTTACGAACCACTTACGCCGCCCACCACCTCCCACGCCCGCATATACACCGTCCGGCCCACGCTGTTCGTCCAAGCGCTTCCTCCGGAACGCGCGATGGCGAGGCACCCGTCTCCTCCCCTACATGGACGACTTCCTCTTCTTGGCGGATTCCTACGACGAGGCACTACTACTTCGGCAGCGCGTCCAAGCCCTGCTAGACAGCCTCGGCCTACAACGCAACCCCAAGAAAGGCGTGTGGACGCCAACTCAAGTCGGCGACCACTTGGGCCTCACGGTGGATTTACAACGCGGCGAGTTTCGCGCCCCACTCGCAAAACTGCAAGACCTCGCACAACACGCTTCGTCCTTGCTATCGCGAGCAGCGTCCAACGCACAATGGCTACCCACACGGCAACTCGCAGCCTTCGCGGGGAAAGCGCAATTTCTCTACCTCGCCATTGCGCCCGCGCGATTCTTTTTGCGCGAGCTCCACAACGTATTGGCTACCCGAACCGGTTGGGGGGGACGCGTGCGCCTCACCCACCAACTTCGACGCGACCTCGAGTGGTGGCGTACGGTGCCCACCCAACACAACGGCCGGTCGATCTACAAGCCCGTCGAGACCACCTATTTACACGCCGACTCGAGCGACTACGGATGGGGGGCCGTCCTCAACGAGGACGCCAACTACCAAGCCCGCGGGTTTTGGAGCGCCCCCGACCGCCTCCAACACATTACGTGGAACGAGCTTCGAGCGGTCCGGCACGCGGTCGAATCCTTTCTACCGCAACTCCGAGGACGGCAAGTCCTCCTCCACGAGGACAACACTGCCGTGGTCGCCGCCCTAACCAAGCTAACGTCCTGGTCGCCCGTCATGATGGCCGAACTACGAGCCTGGGCACTCTCTGCTTTCGCGCTCAGCCAATCTAGGCTTCGCGCGAACCCACCCACCCAACCCTATAATCCTGCGCTAATCGACCCCCATGCCATGTCTGTGGGTGTCTTTTGGCCCAATTGTAAGCAAGCTGACATCTTTGGCAAAACGTGCCCTTGGGAAAACATCTATGTAAAGCCTTTATTCCAATAAGAAAAAAGTACACGGCTCGTAGGAACACGGCTCGGCCGGTACACGGCTCGCGGGACGAAAATATCACGAGCCGTGTTCCGCGCGCTTTTCGGTATTCCAATAAGGCCGGTACACGGCTCGGGCAGCAGTACATACGGGCTTTACATCCGGCTTCTACGGCCTTTTCTACGCAGCCATCGCGCTCGCACACACCTTCTCACACAGCTACCCGCACCCGCGTCCGCGTCTGTTACACGATGTTGAACATGAGGCGCATCACGCTTGTAGGGGCCGTGGCCCTGCTTTTCGGCTTGGCGGCACTCGTGAATGCCGTTCCGCCCGCGCCAGATGTGGTGATGGGTACGGACCCCTCCGCCGGGAGCTCTTTGCAAGCAGCTGCGCTCGCGGCCGCTACCGCAGCGTATTGGTTCTTGAGAAGGCGTCGTTCGCAACAGCGTGCGGAAGTAGCTATTGGGCGAGCGTTACCTCAAGGTGGCCGTGGGGGACGTCGCCCCGGAAAGATGAAGGGCAAACCCAGGAGGGCGTGGTTGAAAGGCATCAAGGCCTGGCGGTTGCGCACAAAGGAGTCGCCGTGTATGTACGAGACCGAGTACCTCAACACAGCCGACAGGTGGGCGGGCGACGTCGACAGCACCATGTACAAGGACTTCCGGCGGACTTTCCGAGTCCCTTTTGAGTTGTATCAGGACATAGTGGAAGCCGCCTACGACTCCGGCAGATTCCGCGACGATAGGCCGGGCCGCAAGAATAAGAAAAGGGGTGCTCCGCCTACACCTCTCACGCTTAAGATCTTGGCGACGCTGAGGGTGATGGCGTTGGGCTGTCCTATGGATGGCATGGGCTAGAGAGTGGCATCTCCCAACCTGTGCTTGCAAAGTTTTTCCACAAGTTCACTGGATGGATGGTAGAAGAATACTTCGCCGACAATGTGCACATGCCTAGCGACACAGCGGAGCTCGAAAGTGTGGAGACTTTGTACTCCTTGCTTGGGCTGCCTGGTTGCGTGGGTAGTATGGACGGCGTGCATTTCGCGTGGGACAACTGCCCTGCCCCGAGTGTGCCGGCCTACAAAGGGAAGGAAAATTACCCGACAGTGGTCTACAACGTCACCTGCGATCATGCACGTCGTGTTATGTCTGTGCATGGCCCTTTCCCGGGTGCTAGAAACGACAAAAACATTGCTAGGACGGACCCTGCCGTCCGGGCGGTGAGATATGACAACATGTATTTGAGGTTTACTTATCCAATGTACGACCATATGGGCGCTCCATATGCAATGTCAGGTATAACGCCGGCTCCATCTATGTATTGTGGAGTGCTAGCGCGCATTGTGTTCACTTGCCTGATTCTAACACAATGCATGTACTGCCTATGTGTGTATAGGTGCATGGATTCTTTGTGACGGGGGCTACCACAGGTGGCGGGCAACCATTGCTGGATATAAGCACAGCGGGTCTGATGAGGCCATCCGGTGGAGCGAAAGGTAAGGCTATACGATGTATGTAGCCCACCTTGTGCATATGTACTCATGTCGTGTGGTATTGATGTAAGCTCTTCTATATATACAGGATGGGGTCATGCCGGAAGGATGTGGAGGACTTGTTCGGAATCTTGAAAAAACGATTCCGAATTTTGAGGACACCCATACTATTCAACAAGGAGAGCTCAATAAATTCACTTTTTAAAACATGTTGTATCTTGCATAACATGTTAATGGATTGGGACGGCATGTCAGATTTAGGATGTGAAGATGAGCATTGGTTAGCGCATGACAGGGCTGACTTGTGCGATATTCTTGAGCGACTACAACGAGGAAGGGAGGAAGCTCGTGGAGTAAACACCACGCAGTCATGCCCCCCCTCTTCTGCGACGGTGCGTACGGTACTCCAACTCGCGCACTCACACATACAGGACCATACACACACATACACACGTACACACAGACAAACAGACACACACAGACACGCACACACAGACAAACAGACACACACAGAAACACACACACAGACAAACAGACACACGCAGACACGCACACACAGACAAACAGACACACACAGAAACACACACACAGACAAACAGACACAGACAGACACGCACACACAGACAAACAGACACACACAGACACGCACACACAGACAAACAGACACACACAGACACGCACACACAGACAAACAGGCACACACACCAACACACACACAGACAAACAGACACACACAGACACGCACACACAGACAAATAGACACACACAGACACGCACACACAGACAAACAGGCACACACACCAACACACACACAGACAAACAGACACACACAGACACGCACACACAAACAAATAGACACACACAGAAACACACACACAGACAAACAGACACAGACAGACACGCGTACACAGACAAACAGACACAGACAGACACGCGTACACAGACAAACAGACACACACAGACACGCACACACAGACAAACAGAGACACACAGACACGCACACACAGACAAACAGGCACACACACACAGACAAACAGACACAGACAAACACTCGTACACAGACAAACAGACACACACAGAAACACACACACAGACAAACAGACACAGACAGACACGCGTACACAGACAAACAGACACAGACAGACACGCGTACACAGACAAACAGACACACACAGACACGCACACACAGACAAACAGAGACACACAGACACGCACACACAGACAAACAGGCACACACACAAACACACACACAGACAAACAGACACAGACAAATACTCGTACACAGACAAACAGACACACACACAAACACACACACAGACAAACAGACACAGACAGACACGCGTACACAGACAAACAGACACACACAGACATGCGTACACAGACAGACACACACAGACACGCACACACAGACAAACAGACACACACAGACACGCGTACACAGACAGACACACACAGACACGCACACACAGACAAACAGAGACACACAGACACGCACACACAGACAAACAGGCACACACACCAACACACACACAGACAAACAGACACAGACAAACAGACACACACACAAACACACACACAGACAAACAGACACAGACAGACACGCGTACACAGACAAACAGACACACACACAAACACACACACACGCAGACACACACCCCACACACACAGACAGACAAGCACAGACAGACACGCGCACAAGTAGTATGGAACATCAATATACTAATTCCCCATTGTTCGGTATGCACTACACAGCATTACCGCAACATTGTGTCTAGCGATGGTTCTCGAGTTCGTCGTGATGTAGATGACGACTTCACGTCGACGGGCTCGCTCTTCTGGACCGTGCAACCCCTGATGGAAGCTGGGTATGAGAGCTTCAGGAAACTCCTTGTAGAGCACCATGCATGGCTAGACCGTGCGAATATGCTTTTGTGGCTACGCAGCTCTAGCAGCATTGCATAGTTGCAGATTTTAAATGTAATTGATGTGTGTTCGACGTTTGCGTTGTTCGATTCACCAAATGTAATTGATGGTTACATTTCATTAACAGAGGCTTCTGCCTAGACCTCCTCCACGCCATGGCCATCCCCCTCCTCCCCATTCTCATTGGCAGTGCTAGAAATTGTTAAGTCAGCCGTTGCTGCTTCGCTAGCTTTATCAGTTGCTGCACTATCAGCTTGTCTCGACGTGCTTGGGGCACCAATATATGCACCTGGCTGCACCGGTGCACCTGGCTGCCTCGCGCGCTGTGATAGGAACTGTTCCTTCATATATAACCTATACTCTTCTACATCCGCAACAATGGCTTGCTGCTGAGCATGATTTTCAGCTGCCATACTGAATGCCAAAGTCAAAGAGTTTTGATAATTCATGGAAAACATCTCACGCTTAATACCCCTTAACTCTCCCCTCACAGCCTTAGACGCAGGGGTGAGTTCCGGAGATACCAAGTTAATATCACCTTCAGGAGACCCAGGGTCCTTCTTCTCCTTTTTGTGTTTTCTGTCGAACTGCAGCTTCTTCTTTCTTGCCTCCAACCGGCTCTTCGCTGGGCGGTCCGCGACCTCACCCCCCCCCCCTCCCCCCCCGTCACACGGCAGCTCCACCGCGTCCATACCTCCCCTCGCCGACGCCACGAAGGCCAACTCAGGCCGACAAGCTGCACCAGCTGGAGGTCCGTATTGAACAAAGATCTTGAACTCCACTGGCTCCCACGATTCCTTCATGGGCGGCACAACGGCGGCGTCTATAGCCACCCCCGCGTCCTCCTCCGAGCAGCTGTCGTCCGCGATAGCACCCGCCGCGATCTCTGCCTTCCGCTGTTTTTTCGTCATATTTTTCACGAGCGGGTCTTGCAGCTGTTGGTCGCAGCTATCGCCAGCTATTGCACCCTCTACTGCCTCCTTGTCGCGTTGCTTGCGGGCCTTTTTTTTTGCGACGGCATGATGAGCGCGGAGCCTGTCGAGCTCCTTCCTGCGCCAGTAGGCGCGCTTTATCTTGTCGATTATGTCCGTCCATTGTTTTCCGGAGGGGGGGTGCCCTTCGTCGTCCAAGAACTCGCCGGCGACCTAAAGAGGGTGGAACATAGACATATATAGCAGATCGAGTGTCGGGTTGCGACACGATGGGCTTTCCCGGGCTATCAGTGGGCGAATACCTCAAATATCACGCCCGTAACTTCCGTCTTTATCTCCAACCACTTCTCCCATATTCGCACGGAGCGCGACGGGTGGCAGCGCAGCTCCACGCTTTGCTCTGCTGTTACCTTCCCCCCTACAAAGAGGTGCTTCAAGCGACCGAACGCGAGCTGCTTGAAGAGAACTGCGGCACGCTCGCAGAGAGGCACCTCCACCCCCTTCAGGCCGCCATCGGGAGCCTCCTTCTTCGTGGGCCCCAACTCCGAGGCGGAGAGGGACGCCTCAAGGGCAACTTGTTTCTCCGCCTCTGTCCAGTGCCAGCTTCCGGCTTGCGCGGCCCCCTCTTCGGAACGTTTGCGCCGAGGCATATTGGGCGGAATGTGCTAGCGATGCTGGACGGGGCTGTGGGTGGCGGGATACTGCGTAGCGATACTGCGTAGCGATTATTGCCAGCTATAGGGGGGAAGAGCCCCGCGCGACGCGATAAGCGGGATATACTGTGTAATGTACTGAGCGTTAGAGCCGTGTACCTCCTCCCGGTACACGGCTCTGGCGAAGAGGAACACGGCTTGAGGCTCAAGCCGTGTTCCTTTTCGTCTGAACCGTGTTCCTATTTGGCCGGTACACGGCTCGCGAGCCGTGTACCGTAATCGGAATACCAGTAAAAGCGATATTTTCGGTACAGGGCTCGCGAGCCGTGTACCATTTTCTTATTGGAATAAAGGCTTAAGGATATATATTAATGTCCATTCTCACTTCGCGTGCCAGCTGCCCTACTCACTACAGACTCACCTATCACGCACCGATGTGCGAAATAACTAGAAGGTCGCCAATACTACTACAGGTACCTGTACGGACGATAACGACGATAATTACGCCGACGATACTTATTGTATAAGGGCACAATTATCATCGCCACGGGTATCGCTACCCGTACTTTATCTTCTGGTTGGGCGGTGATGAGGTGACGAGCAAGGTGCATGTTGTGGTTATCATCACTACCGGTAGCCACTGCAGCGGGGGCGAGTCGATCGAACGCGTGGTATATTTTTCGTCTCGCATATCGAGAGAGTTGGATAAAAGGGCGGTATGGTCACATTTTTCGCCCCAGCCGGTTTCCGCTGCCCCCAATCTCCATTTTCACGACGAAGCAAATCCTACATTTATGGTCACATTTTCCGGTAAAGACCGATAAATGTTCACTTTATTATTCCCATATGCTTTTCGACGCACCAAACCCCGATTTCCTGGTCAAAGAGAAAATAGGCCCAATTTTTATCGATAAGGGTACCCGTAGGGCCGCCCGTTATGGTCACATTTTTTAGCATGGCTAGTCGGCAGGGTTTGTCGCGTTATAAATCGCCGTTACCTCTTCCCCGGTCAGCGGGCGGTCGTCGATTGTTACTTTTGTCGCATATCCGTTCCACCAGAAAGGACTGCTATGTGGCTGTGTTCCCCATCCGTTGTTCACACCTATGAACATCCTATTGGACTCCATTGACGAGATGTTCCACACACCCAAAGATCTGGTTACAAGAGCCGACCCGTTTGTACTTGCGTGCATCGTCCAGTGGTGATCGTCCACCGATATGGCGAAGAAATGCCACGTGTTTTTAGCGAGGTTTGTTTCTGGTTCGTTTAAGACCCAGCTATATAGCCGGTTGTTTGAAAGGTACAATATCCCCAAATTCTCTTTCCTTAGCACTAGAAATCGTCTTTCATCGGAGCTGTCGACTAGCGGCTTGATCCAAAACGTCATCGACCATGTTCCCGACCGGACGAACTCGCCGTAGTCTACCCCCTCTTCACCGATATCGGCGAATCTCGCGTAGGAACTTGACCCGTTGAATAATATCATATCGCCCTCGGCGACTATGTTGTTTCCGTGCTCCACTAATTTCGTGTCGAGGTAATGGCGGATATGCACGTCTCCGACCGGCTGCGGCCCCGCCGTGTTGCCGCGGGCATCAATGAGCTCCACCCAAAAGTAGTGGGTCCCTGGGTCCAGCCCGCTCACCGTGGTAACGCCATCCAAGTACCTTTTTACGCCGGTGGCGTGGTTTTTCGTCGACGTGTTGAGCACCGCCGCGGTGACGTTGGTGTACTCAGCCGGAACTTCGTCGACGGTGTTGCGGTAGAGGCGGACCTCGGTGACACCACTCATTTTGGATTAGAGTAAGATTTTTCGATGCACCCCGGGATATTCGGAGCGTTCTCCTCTAGCCGGCTCATCACATTGCTCGTGTGACGGATGAAATCCCCCTCCGACGTATATTCGGCATTATTGAGGAGGCGGAGCGTACATTCCGTATTGATGTCCCGGACCACTTCCCCGAACCGTGACGAATAATCGTTGTGCCGCTCAGCCTTGTTCGGCCATTCGAGCCCCCGGTTCACCGCCGCCACGGATCCACTGAGTAGGGACAAACAACCGCTAACAATGGCGGGAACCCCGGTGGTAGCCGAAGGCTGCCCGATCCCGTACGTGAGATTAAGACACCCCACACCGAGACTCAGTGCGACGGTGGTGAACAAGGCCATGTCCGCACGTCCCTTAAAGAACGAATAGGAATCCCCATGCAATCGCCTGAGTTTTTTCGCGTGTGCGCGCCACTTCTCAAGCAGGGGGTTTTCGATCTGAACGGCGGCCTCGCTTTCACTCATTTTGTTTTGACCTGAGAAAAAGGGTGCCGGCTCTAATGTCAAGTCCGCCCACGTCAATCATTGTAAGCATCCTCGGTTCCTCTACCTTGTTTCCGATGCTATTTTGTCGGATGCTCGTGGTGAAGCCAAGTAGGTAGTTCCACGGCGGGAGGTAGGTGGTTACATCGGGTCTATTGGTGTCCGACAGCCGCAGGTTGGTTTGGACAAGTGGCATTGTGTGTGTTATTACGTGTCGAAGAAAGAAAGCGTGATGGTGACACTGAAGGCGTCGGCTTGGTTGACCTCTATAGAGCTCTCCACCATTTCCGGGGCTGAATCGTCCTCATCAACGTCGAAGATGCCGCTGGTGTCTGATTGCGGTTCGAAGATTTCCACAAAGCCCTCGTGCAGCCCCGGGGGCAAAACACTCCCAGGGAACTTCGCCGTTCCGAGCGTATGGCGGAAGGTCATTCTTCTTCGTCTGGTATTTGGTAGAACGTGAGACAAATTACGTACGCCGTGGACTCGCCACTGCCAAGCTCAATGAACTGCGTCGCGGTCCGCAGCTGAAGGTCGATCTCGCCTACGTTGTCAAGCGGTCGCCGAATGGGTATGCCTACGGTGTCTTCGTTAACACCCTTCAGAGTGAGCTTCTGGCCCACGTAGCTCAGTGCGTCTTGCGCGCGTGATCCCGGGAGAAATCCGAGGACACTCAGCCCTTGGTACGGATCGTCGACGAAGGTTGTGCTTGTTATTGCTAGTCCGTACGCCTGCGCGCCGTAGAGATGGATCAACGAGCAATGCGAGACCGCGACTTGCCACCTTGTGCCGTCGTTTCGGTCCATACGGAAAGAGCGGAAGTCGACGGGAACCCTTTCGTTTGGTCCGCGGACATTCATCCACACGTGAAAGAAGGGCGGATAAATGCTACGCTCGGGCTCTTCCACCCAGAAGACTACGCTGAAGGTGTAGTCGTTAACGAAAGTAGGAGTCCACGGGAGCACACTGGTTCTAAGCTTCGTCGGGCCCTGAAGGAGGTAGAAAGACATGTCACCGCGTACTAGCCGCGAGCCGTCGCATATCCCAGCGCACGTGTTGCTCTGCACGTACGACGAATCCGCCATTTCGCCAAATACGTTGCCACCGCGCCAAGACTGCAAAAGAGCTAGGATTGAGTCGTTGTTTGCGGGATCCCAGCTCTTGTAGGAATTTGATTGTCGGATCGACGGTGAGCATAGCATAATCGAAAGGGGGTCGGGCTGTACACCAGTGAAGCCGGTGATCGGTGTACACCACTCGAGCGCGAAGCGAACATGGGGTTTACCTTGAAAGCCGCTACCGTTTTGGAAGGCTGGCGTGCGAACACTGAAGGCGTGTCTCTCCCCACTCACGCGCTCTTGGGTGCTAACGACGATCCTGCGCGCGAACATTTGTTTATGGTACAGAAAATGATCATACATAGACGCTCACCAGTCCATCTGCTGCAACCTCAATGAACCCGCCGTAGTGGCTAAAGACGTCAACGGTCAGACTGGAGGTTAACTGAGCCCCAAACTGCGCCGTTAGGTGGCTGACACTCGTACTCACGTTCACCCCGTTCTCACTGAACATGGTCTTGTGTGACTGCGACTCAAGGTCCGTGGCTATGATATACTTTCCTTCGTTCGCAGCCCACGTGGCCGCATTGATGATCCCCATGTGCTCCAAGCAACCATACGCGTGGAAGGCCTTTTGCGCCTCAGCGAACGCCTCGGGATTCGAGTCCACGGGCTTCGACGGCGTTAGAACACCGTTAATGGTAAACTGATACCGGCCGCCGTTACCGATTGGATTGTTGCGTGTTGATACATACTTCTTGTTGTTATAGTTGTCCTCGTCCTTTCGGAAGATGGCAATCAGCGTCTTCAAGGCCTTGTAAGGGCTGGAGAACGCCATACTCATGGAGCCCGAACCGTTAGACGCGATCCAGCGGTGCTGGGAGTAGGTTGTATACGGAATGACTAGTCGCCCGCCATTGGCCTCAAAAATCGCCCGATCGACGTCGGGAGCGAGATGAATCATCTCTGCAACGTACTCGACGTTTCGTAGCACCCATGGAAAGTTTTTCTCCTGCACCTTCGCCACGTCCCCCAATGTAAGCTCAAGCATAAGGTGCGTCCTATTCATGTTGCCGACCGGGAGATACTTTTGCTGCATGCTTCCAACGATTGCGCTCATGAGAGGAATACACAACACTTGCGATGATCCTCCCGCAAGCTCGGTGTCAAAGCCCTCCGCGACGCTTCCAGTGAAATTCATTTGGCCCGATGTGCCAGATAGGTCCAAAAGCGTGTGATAGAGGGCGTTATACTCCTCGATGTTCTCGAGTGTCCCCCCGCCAGCGCCCCCGCTCGCTGACACCTTCAACGCACGAATAAGCGCGTGCGCAGAGTAATCCAATTTAATTTTATTAGCAGCCGTCCCGTCAAGATTATGAAGCTCGAATTTCAAATAACTCTGCCTACAATTAAGGTACTCTCCCCGGTTCCCCGTAGGGAGTACGAACTTGATCGTGTTGCCTGGGCTGAACCCGGACGTACCATTCTCCGGAAATACATGTACTCTACTACGGGTCGCCGGCGCCGCCTTAGGCTTGATCCCGTACACGAACGAATCGCTGATAGAGCTTCGCACTTCGGTCATGGTATTGTTTATAGTATCGTCACAGAAAAAATTTTCGTTAACCATTGTTTTCGTTAACCTCTTTCAAGATTCGATCTTGGTCCTCTCATCTGGCCGTACGCAGATCGGACAGCGGCAGCGTGACCCTTCATGCTATTTAGATCAGCCCCCTTTCCATCAATAATCCCCTCCACGCCGCCAGCAATCCCGCCGACCCCGCGGGCAATGGCGCCGGCTGACGCGATACCAGCCCCGAGAACTGGGTTGAAGGCGGCGACCGGCGCAGCGGCTGAGAGCAAAAATCCGCCGAGCTTGTTTCCAGCCACTCGAACGCCGTGGGCGACCTTTTGGCCAATCGTACGAAGGCTATGAAGCTTCTCACCGATGAAGTGCCCGAGTCCCATGTTGTGTTTGCTATAAGTCCAGATTTTTTTGTTTTGACCCTAAATCACCTTTTATACAGGTGCTTTGCCCTTTTTTCGCCTCTCGGCCAGCTTTTCTCGAATGTATAATGCCTTTTCCTCCTTCCCCCTCCTCTTTTTTCCTGCCGGAAATTCTATTCCCAACCGCTCCGAAAGCTCGTCCATTACTCTTGGTTCAAACATGTGAGGGTTGTTAAGAATATATGAATCATCAACTCCTGTTTGTTCACGGTCTTCGAAAGAACGAACGAGCTGTTTGACACCCGAAGTTGATGGTGCGTCAGTTGAAGGCTGATACCTAGTTTCCATCACAGGCTTTTCGCCTATTGGCGCCGCCACGTTCTTAAATGGGTCTTGTCGTTGCATCTTGTTGTGATAGTCGTAGTCAGCAGGCCAGCTGTTAACGCCCACTGGTTGCTGGATTATAATTGGTGCCGGCGAGGGGGTTACCATTGTCCATCCTCTGCTAGGGGGGAGAAGTTGGGACATGGGGTCGTTATTTACGCTTTGCACGACACTGACCCGGACATTATGATTGCGTGAAGCTTTGGGTTTTGGCTTTGGTTTTTGTTTCTTATCGGCCGCCGGTTTCTTCGGCTGCTTTTTCCCCCACTGAGTAATCTTTGTCTTCCGCCGCGGCATTGCTGTCATGTATACCTATACGATCGAAATTCTTGTACAGCTCCCCAGTCCCTGTGTCGGCATACATGAAGGCATATGGCCGGTCGAAGACAAACCTCATGACCTCGTCCGCTTCATCCCGCGGAAGCGTGATCAGCTCCTCGAATATCGCTGTGGTTTCCTTCTTGTTCCGGGGCTTGTACATGAGGAAATGGCTGAGCGTTTTGCGTATGCCAAGCGGCATCGAGTTGTAAGACTGAACAAGGATGATTATTGACAGCCGGTAGTGGCGACGATTGAATATCAGCTCGCGCAAAATGTGCTGGATCTCATTGTCTTTCAAGGACGCGGTCACGTCGTCTAGAATTAAAAGACTGTTTTTTTCTTTTTCCGCCGCCAGCTTGACTGCCTCCCGAATTCCGTCGAGGGTCGCCCAATCTAGGTCGTCGTGCATCTTGTTGTGGTTCTTGAAGATGTTCCGCTTCAAACTCGCCACGGAGTGAGACGGCATGACAACGTGCACGTGATGGAACGCCTTGCGGTAGGCTTGCTTGCTCGAAAGGAGGTTGACGAGCATGGAGGTCTTTCCAGTCCCCGCAGATCCGATTATAGCCATGAAAAAGGGGCGATTTGGAAGGGGGTCTACGACTTGCTCGTGTATCTTTTTGTCACACAAGAACGCCGGGGGTTTCACTGTGAATGTCGATCTTTTTTCGATGCTGAACCGCATTGTTTTTCTTTCTATAGTACTTCCTTATAAGTTTTGGAGACACACCAAATGTAACTGCCTCCAAAACTTTGAATTGCTCGTCGGTGAAGCAGAATCCGTCATAGTTTTCCTTCCACCACACCGCCGTCCCGTAGTTTGAGCTAAAACTATGATCTGTTTGGGTTGACTTACTCGCAGAAATGGAGGAAACCGCTTCCCCGTGAACTACCTCATCACCGATGGCCGATAAAAGGGAGATTGGTTCAGGTCCGGAAGTAGACGAAGTAGAGGCCATGGTTCTAGTTGGTTCTATTTATTTTCTATTGTAGTAAGAAAAGAAATGTCATGGGACGGGGAAATGATCTCGAGCGCAGCGACGGCAGTGACGGAGACGGTTCAGAGCACTCCATTCCTGAAATTCCTGGCGTTACTGGGGGGAGCGATGTGGCTAGTGGAGAGATTTCGGCCGGCAAGATCAATCCAAAGGCAGACGAGGACCTTAATCCGGAGCCCAGGCCTGCAAAAACTAAACGAGTAGCAAGCGAGAAGATGAAGGCAGCTCTTTTGCGCGCCAGGACGGCAAAGGCTGAAAAGCGTCGGTCGAGGGCCAAGCAACCAACAATCCAGCCCCAGCCCCAGTTTTTCTTTGATATCGTTTAAAGATGCTCCAGCAGCTGTACTTGGACACGGCGTACGCTGACGCAAGACTCGATGATGGAACCCACGTATTCTCACTACTAGATCCCCTGACCGTCCCCCAGGGTTTCACCATGCAGGTTCGGCTGTTGAACGCGTGGCTCCCGCACACATATTATAGCATCTTCGAGGGGAATGACACGCTGGTCCTAAAATACGACGATGGTGGTGAGATTCCTGGAGAGCCGGTCACCATCAACCTTCCCCACGGCAACCGTTCGATAGACGATATCGTCGCATTCCTAAATGATGGAAGACTCGATGAGTACGTCGCGAGTTACGACGAGAACACTAATAGGCTGTCTATAGTTGCAACGGAATTCGCGGATCATCATGTTGTGATCGGGGAAGGATCAACTTGTACGCGTCTATTAGGCTTGAATGTCGGTGACTCCGCCAAAATCGTCGACGGAGAGTTGTTGCTCACCGCTAGTCGTATCGTTGACTTGACGCGGACCAGCTCGGTGTTTGTGCATAGCAACCTCCTCACTCAAAACCGCGACCCCCGGACAAGGCGCGTGGGTGACATCCTAGCAAAGATCCCAAGCTCGGCACAGTTCAATGAAATTGACCACTACAGCTCCGACGCGTTCGTGGACGTGGCCAACCGCTACCTAAGCTATGTGAGCATCCGGCTAAGCGACGACGACGGGCGAACTTTGGACCTCAACGGTGGACGTTTCACGACGACGCTAAAATTAAGTTTTGTAAAGATTAATAAAGATGAATCAATCTCGGCAAGTATCGGCGCCGCTGCAGCTGAATGGCCGCCGGGCACTGGAGGTGGACCTCAGCCAGGCCAAATCTCTATACCGGGAGCTAGCGGCTCGGGTGACGGTGGAGGAGCAGGAAAATGATCGGCAGGACACGGACATTGAGGTGTTGACTACGGACCTGACGGCTCTCACTGGCACGGTGAATGGATTTGCCAACGAGTTCAGCGCGTCGAACATCCGCACCGACAACATCACAGCTATCGGGTTTGACAACGACATCACCGTGGGCGCCTCGCTTTTGCCGACGACGGCGGCGTTGGTGGGACCGATTCATTCACTCGGCAGCGAAACCCACGAGTGGAAGACTGTATTCGCTGAGGACGTTATGCTTGCCGGCGCGAGCTTGAGCAATAAATTGGGCGAAATGAGGGGGGAAATAGACGCCATCGAGGGGCAAATCGAGTCAATGACTGGATTTGCCACCGAGTTCAGCACGTCGAACATTCGCACCGACAATATCACAGCTATCGGGTTCGATAGCGACATCACCGTGGGCGCCTCGCTTTTGCCGACGACGGCGGCATTGGTGGGACCGATTCACTCGCTCGGGAGCGAAACGCACGAGTGGAAGACTGTGCACGCCGAAGACGTTATGCTTGCTGGCGCGAGCTTGAGCAACACCTTGAGCGAATTGAGGAGCGATTTAGACGCCGGATCGAATCTCGTGCAGCACCTGAAAATCGAGGGAGACGGGCTGATCGGCGTCGATAATACAAAACGAGACTTCGGGGCGCTGGACTACCCGTGGTGGACCATCTACACCACCGACATCACCGTTAACGACAGCATCAATGCAAACATGCTCAAGTCCTCACGCTCTGATACAGATGACATCACTGTGTACGCCAATCTCGTGCCAAATAACACGGACGTCGGTGGGAACACAATAGGGACGTATACGAAGCCGTGGCAGACCGGGAACTTCCACGACGTATATGCTAAGAACTTATTCGGCGAAAACGCGGAAGGATACTCTCGCCGTGCGCTGCTCGATGGAGACCAAAACGTGTCCAACCACATCTTGCCGCAGGCTGATACACAAGTGGATTTCGGCTCAACAACGAGGCCCTTTAGCAAAGCCTACTTTCAAGACTTGTACGGGCTAGACGCCTCCAGCACGCCACGTAGGGCATTGTTGGAAGGAGGTGATTACGCGACGGGAAATCATACGCACGATGACGCCTACGCCCCTATTGCACACACGCACGACGACGCCTACGCCCCTATTGCACACACGCACGACGACTACGCCGCTGTTGCACACACGCACGACGACGCCTACGCCCCTATTGCACACACGCACGACGACTACGCCGCTGTTGCACACACGCACGACGACGCCTACGCCCCTATTGCACACACGCACGACGACTACGCCGCTGTTGCACACACGCACGACGCCTACGCCCCGGTTGAACACACGCACGACGACTACGCCACTACCGGACACACGCACAGTGAGTACGCCTTGACTACGCATACGCACGACGACTACGCCCCTATTGCACACGCGCACGACGACGCCTACGCTCCTATTTCACACACGCACGAAGACTATGCCCTTGCGGAACACACGCACGACGACTACGCCCCTATTGCACACACGCACGACGACTACGCCCCTATTGCACACACGCACGACGAATATGCCCTTGCTGAACACGCGCACGACGAATATGCCGCTGTTGAACACGCGCACGACGAATATGCCGCTGTTGAACACGCGCACGACGACGACTACGCTCCTATTGCACACACGCACGACGACGCCTACGCTCCTATTTCACACACGCACGACGACTACGCCGCTGTTGAACACGCGCACGACGACGACTACGCTCCTATTGCACACACGCACGACGACGCCTACGCTCCTATTTCACACACGCACGACGACTACGCCGCTGTTGCACACACGCACGATGACTACGCCCCGGTTGAACACGCACACGATGACGCCTACGCTCCTATCGCACACACGCACGATGACTACGCCACTACCGGGCACACGCACGACGACTACGCCACAACCGGGCACACGCACGACGACTACGCCCCGGTTGAACACGCGCACGATGACGCCTACGCTCCTATTGCACACACGCACGACGACTACGCCACTACCGGGCACTCGCACAGTGAGTACGCCTTGACTACGCATACGCACGACGACTACGCCCCGACCAACCACTCGCATGACAGCGAGTACGCCCCTATTGCACACACGCACGACGACTACGCCACTACCGGGCACTCGCACAGTGAGTACGCCTTGACTACGCATACGCACGACGACTACGCCTTGACTACGCATACGCACACTGGGTTCGCCCCGACCAACCACTCGCACGACGACTACGCCCCGATAAGTCACACGCACGCATGGAATACCATCACGGGCAAGCCCACTTTTTTCAGCGGCTCGTACGCCGACTTGACAGACCGGCCTGACATAGAGGAAATTGTCGAGGTACAACTCCTGGCCGCTGGAAATGATTATGCACTTGAAAATCATACACACAACGAGTACGCCTCGACCAACCACACACACAGTGAGTACGCCCCGATAAGTCACACGCACACTGGGTTCGCCACGACCAACCACACGCACGACGACTCCTACGCTCCTATTTCACACACACACGATGACTACGCCACGACCAACCACACGCACGACGACGCCTACGCTCCTATTTCACACACGCACGACGACTACGCCACTACCGGACACACGCACAATGAGTACGCCTTGACTACGCATACGCACACTGGGTTCGCCCCGACCAACCACTCGCACGACGACGCCTACGCTCCTATTTCACACACGCACACTGGGTTTGCCCCGACCAACCACTCGCACAGTGAGTACGCCCCGATAAGTCACACGCACACTGGGTTCGCCCCAACCAACCACTCGCACAGTGAGTACGCCCTGACTACGCATACGCACACTGGGTTCGCCCCGATAAGTCACACACACGCATGGAATACCATCACGGGCAAGCCAACATTCTTTAGTGGCTCGTACAACGACCTCACAGACAAGCCAGGGCCTGCGACGTGGCTGGACCTGGATCGGCCCTCATGGACGAACTATATATCGTTGGGGGGGACGACGGACACCGTGACAATCGGGGGGAATAAATTTCGGTGTGGCCTGTTGATCCCCAACGGTCAAGGCGCGTATGATCTCGGTAACCCCTACGCCCGGTGGCGCCGCTTTTACGTGGAGGAGATATACGCCGACAAGGGTATCGACGCGGGCAACAATCGCATCACGAACGTCGCACCCCCGGTAGGTTACTACGATGCTGCAACGAAAGGTTATGTTGACGAAGCCGTACCAACGTGGATTGGGAAAATTTCATATGATGACATCGGGCAGTTCATGGAGCCCGTGCAGCCCTCTAATTTTGATATCGTATTGCATGACTCCTTGACACCGGTGTCGAACTCGACTTATAATTTGGGGCAAAACCTTAGACGGTTTTTATTTGGCTACTTCCAGCGCGTGCGCCTGGGGGAAAACGATCCGTACTATGACGACGAAGCTATCACATATGAATTCCTTCGGTCATACGTCGCGGATAACGCGCAGGGTGCATCGTCATGGAGCGGGATAAGCGATAAACCGGCGTGGGTCGACAAGATATCATATGACAATAATGTTGACCCGGAAAACCCATCCAATTATGACATAGTGATTAGCGACTCGATCATTCCGGCCGGTCTTTACAGTATTGGGCGTGAAAACCGACGTTTTGTGAATGGTTATTTCCAGCGGGTGCGGGTTTCTGAATCGCCGTACGAAGACGATGAGGCAGTACCGCTCCAATTCATGCGCGATTACGTCGCAGCGAATGCGATGTGGTCGGATTGGAGCGGCATTAGGGAGAGGCCGACATGGACGGACCGATTCAGTGGCGACACAACGGTGAGCGTAGGAAGTAATCTGGTTCCGAACGCCTCCCAACTCGATATAGGAAGTGTGTCCGCGCCATGGCGGCACATTTATTCCTCATATCTGACTGTATATAGCTATGCTTACTTCAGTGGATCGCGTATCCAAGGGGTAGGCGCCCCGATAAGTGATACCGATGCTGCCACTAAAAAATACGTGGATGACACCGAAACGGACACAAGGTCGTATGTGGACGCCCAGAAACAGGACCTGTTGAGTCAAATTAGCACATTATCAACACAAATGGGCCACATCATCAGCATCCTAGCGGCCGAGATGAGAGAAGAGGAGATCCCATTCAGAGTAATCTACAGCGAGGACAATAATTCCAAAATGTTGACTGTTGGTCAGGCGAGGGCCTTGCATTTCATTTTTCCAGCATCTCTACAGAATCACACGGACTTAATTACGGAGGTTAAGCTGACCTTTTCATGTCGAAAATCGACGGGCTTTATATTTCTCAAGGGTCGAAGCACCACAAGCCTAAGTTGGGACATGACCGGCACTGATTTATTGGTACAGGAATCGTTTCCAGCCTTTGGATTGTCTACCGGCTCATTGGATGAGATACTGAACGTCAAAGTTACACTGCGTGTTACGATCGCTTCAAACGTGTATACGGTGGCTTCTACAACTGTTAAGGTGCGTGACCGTTTGGAGCAAGATTTCACAATGTTTATGTAACTACTAGTTTTGTCATGCCGGCATGACATTTTATGTACATTTAATCTAAATGCAGGCCACGCAAAATAATATCCGTTTGGCGCGGATCCGTGGACGGATCGAGGCCGCTGAGGATCCAGTACGGGTATTCGCAGAAGAGTACGACCAAGGAGATACCGACACCCAAGATGCTTTGCGAACCGTGTGGGAGGCCAAATTCGCCAACCGCGCAGAGGACCCCGGCATGGCGGACCGACGCTTCGATCAATATTTATCGCTTGGCCGACGATCGCTGCCACGTAGAACCAACCGGGCAATACGAGAGTCTCACGAGCTAGCCGCCGGCGCGGACACAAAAATTCAATTTCTCCTAAAAAAGCCAGCCAACACCAGGCTGCCCGAATGGCTGTGGGTCACCGTGTACAAAGTGCGGGTTGACATGCTCACACAAGCAGCCCGCGATCTTGCCACAACCAACCCAACCGTTGCCCTCCTAGCCCCGATGGTGTATATTGGACACCGCCGTGACTCCGCGATCGTTAGAAATCGAGTTAGGGTATCCGACGGCGCGAGGCGCGCGAGAAGTGCCAACGGGTTGATTGAGCTAGTTCGTTTGTTGCTCGATGCTGGTCTGCGGCACGGTAATGACTTTCGCTTCGACGAGTTTTATACAGAAGAGGTATTGGGACGAGTGGATCATGGTCACGGCCTTGAAGCATCAAACGCCATCGACGCGAGTGTGCGGGAGGATTTGGTCCGCCTCAGCGTAATAAAGGACTTCATTTCGGGTGCTGGACCTCGACCCTTCAACGCTAAAATCGACAACTCTTTGCTTGGCGTGACCAACATATCGGGACTGTTGGGCGCTCACAACAAGCCCGTGGGGCAGTTGAACGTTCCGGCGCTCATAGAAAAGTTGGCTGAAGCTCGGAAAGTGTTGAACCGGAAACGTGCTGAATATCTCCGTAAGTTCATCAAAGATGAGCGGGGGCGCCGCGTGCTTCCAAAGCCCGGCGTGACTAAGGATGGTCTCGGTCAACTCAAGACCGCCCAGCTCTCCCAAGCACAGCGAGCTGCACGCCTACGCGCCATGAACGCCGACGCTGCTGTTTAGGTAGTGACCATGGGCCCGTGTGGTCACTCCGTCGCTGCAGATCCATCGCTTGTCGTCGTATGCGCTCAAGGCGTTCTTTGTCGCACTAACTGTGCAAATTCTGTGGTTTCTAGACTGGATCATCGTTTGCTTTACCTCGCAATCCTTGCCGCCGAGCGCCTCCTTGTACTGCTGAAGCTTGAGCTCGCGCTCGGCGACCGCTTTTTTGATCCCCTTTGCCGTACGCTTGGTTTTGCTCCCCACCGTGAAGCAATACATCTTTGCCTTTAGGCCGACAAACTCTTTAATTGGGTAGCTGTTAGTTTCGTCCTTGAATTTTCCCACCACCTTCTTGTTAACTTTAGAGTACAATGGATGGTCCTCGGGGTAGTCGCTGGTGTCGAAGTGCTCTGCCATTTGCCCATGTCGGCGTACACGTCCGGGGTCTCGATGTGGTAGCACAGGGAGTCGGTGTCGGTGAAGAGGAGCTTGGCCTTATCACCGTATTTCTCGCGAATCACGTCGTAGTGAAAGCGGAACATCAACAGTTTTGACAAGTCCAGGATACTGGCCCCCATGAAAATCGGTTTGTTCAACTTGACATCATCCTTTATACGAGACACCCCGGCTATGTTGCCGATGACGGTGCACCGCTCGAATCGTGGGTCGGCCACACGCTTTTTAAGCTTGTCGTCGTTGGTGAAGAACTCGTAGCACGTCTCGGCTCTAACGTTCTGCATGGTTTTTCCGAAAACACTGTTGTTGCAGAGCTTGAAGAAGTCCTTCTCAAATTCATTTTTCGCTTGCGCCCTAAGGCTTGTGTTTTTCTCGATCCACGGCTTGAGAGTTTGGGCTTGCGCGTACGTCATGGCGCGGTGCAATTTGGTGACCCGTAGACCCTTGCTGACGTAATACTGCAAAAGTCTAGCGTCGCACACATAGTTCAGGTGCGGGCGGAAGTGACCGGCAAGCTTCTCGCATGAAGTGGACGCGCCTTCAGTCAGATTCTTTGTGTGCTCGCTCGCGTCGTCGTGCCCTAGTGTAACCCGCTCGGGTGCAAGCGGTAGGTCGTTGTGGTTGTCGTGGAGCTCCTGCGGGTATTCAATATCAACCTCCACCGAGCAGCCCTTGTTGGTGTCCCATTGTCCTTCTAGAACCTGCTCCAGCGTTATGTCGCTCCACTCGAAGTCGCCGCAGGGTAGGTACTGCATCATGGCCCAGCCGTATAGGTTGTTGGCGTCGAGATACATGATGCTGCTATTTGGCTTGCTGGAATCATAGCCCTCGACCTGGGGGTTATTAGCCTTCGCGTATCGGTGCGAAACCACTGACACACCACCACGAATCCCACGCTCGAAGAACGTGTACTTGTCGGGGTCCGTGTGAATCAGCTCGACCTTGATGTTTTTCTTTGCGGCTTCGATGACAGCACCGTCAATACACATGCCTGGAAGGGTGATGTAGTGCGCCGGGTCGAGCCCATACTGGTGCATGCACAAGTCGCGGAATGCCTCGAACACGTCAGCCAAGAGCAGCACGTCGGCCTCCAAGTACAAGTCGTGATAGTCGCGGAAGGTCGTGCATCCGAACCGCTCCCACACCCATGTAGCTTGGGCGTATTCTTTATCCGAGCACTCCTCGCCTGACAGGTCGTTGAAAAACTCCTCTTGGGACGGCAGCACGGTGTGATCCAGCTTAGCCAGCGAGTCGAACCACTTGTAGGGGAACACACCCTTGCAGGTCACACGAATGAGCTCGTCCTCACTCAGTCCTTTCTGGCTGAAGGTCTTGTAAAAGCGCGGTGCATTCTTCGGATCGTCCCCAATCAGGTTCTCGGATAGTTTTCCAAGCCCAGAGTTCAGGAACGAGATGCTGTCGAGGAACCTATAGCCGCGGAAGTTCACCATCTTGTACTTCTCGCTATTGTCCGGAATCACCGATAGCTTCGCGTTCTCGATGTCTTCCAAGCGGGAGATGGCTTGGATGATAAAGTGGTTGTCGTATCCCTTCCCGTTGTGAAAAAACACAGGAATCTCCACCTTG
The DNA here is from genome assembly GCA_026401115.1 of Tetraselmis chui. NCBI lineage: Eukaryota > Viridiplantae > Chlorophyta > Chlorodendrophyceae > Chlorodendrales > Chlorodendraceae > Tetraselmis > Tetraselmis chui. Next base: position 114,471 of record JAPMLY010000620.1, read on the forward strand.
CGAATCCCCATGCGGAGGTTGCAGTCAGCGTGGCACGCGCCTATGTAGTCCCCGGTCTTGTGGTCGTGGTGGCGGACCTTGAGCTTATTAGTACACGTCCCGAAGGTCTTATTGCACTCGCAGCACACGTCGGCCTCGGCGTGGGCTTTCTCGTCCTTTGCGGTCATCCTCATTGGAATGTTTTTTGTGAATTCCTCGGACAGCACTGGCCGGAGCTCGTACAACTTCCGAACAAACTGGTCGGCGGCATCGACGCCGGTGCACTGGAACGTGAAGCTGTCGAAGCCGGACACCTTGGACTCCACACGGGCTCGGATAGACACACAGCGGTGCTCGGTGCTGCGCACGGTCTTCTTACTGGGTGTCACTTCGTGAATCTCGTGGTTGATGGCCTCGGAGTCGGCGTAGATCACGATGGGGATCTGAGTCTTCTTGTGCTCGGCCTTGAAGCTCAGGGTGGGGGCTTTTCCGTCCTTATCAGGTTTTGGTACTGATACACGCATGGGTTTGAACGCCGCGCAGTAGGTCATGTGGTCCTCTCGCTTGTCCTTACTCTTGAAGCCATGCAAGCACCGGGGGCAGTAGTGGCGCTGGTCCTTGTTACCGGAGTTCAGCAGGCGATCGAGGCTTGAAATGAAAATCCAGTGGTCTTTGTAGAAGAGAAGGTTGATGGTCTTCTTTGTCGGTGTGTTGTTATCAAACTTGACTGTGGAGAGGGAGAGGGGGTGAATCTTCCGATTTTCATCGTCGAGGCTGAAGCATGAAATGGCCAGGCCTGGGTTGTTGCTCTCGAAGCGGCGAACATCTTTCAAGCTAGCTGGAAACGACACACCGGTCCATTTGAATCCCCCGTACAACAAGTCTTGGTTCTTCTTCGAGATGTAGTAGTCAACCCGGGAAGCGTTGTTCTTGGGGGGGTTGGTGGCTGCCGCTATGCAGTACTTGAAGCAATTGTTATCTGTATTCCGTATGTTCACCAGGCCACACGCTGAGCTGTTGAAAGGCGCTGGAAGCACAACGTGAGCACGCCCGGTCCGAGTTACGTATCCGTTTGAGGACACTGAGGCTCCTGTCACCCCAACCGGATCCATTTCAAAGCCTGATCCCTCGCCTATGTTGAAGTCACTAGCGACTCCGCTTGAGTTCATAATATTTTCCAATATACCCTGCAACTGTTCCTCGCTTGTGACATTGAAACTCTTGTTTTTATACGCCTCCCGACTGATTTCAGAAACTTTCCATCTCGATCAACCTCTGTTTTCCGAAAGTTCGCCCTAAGAGAAACCCACATCTTGAATGAACCGACCTCTGCCTTCCGGTGCTCAGCGTATTGTCGATAAATTTCTGCCCTCAATCCGTTTAAAACTGAGGCGTTCCCCTCCCCCTTGATATAGGAGCTACGGACGCTGGGGAATTTCGCAGGAGTCACACGGCGAACGGACGTCGGCCTAGCATTCATCCTTCGCACATCGCGGATACGATCGCGAACCGCGGCAATCTTCCTTGCGCCTACGGCTAGCCTTTCACGGGTGGCGAGACGGGTGGCTACATTGTGGCGGATAACCTCACGACGTCCGGCAGCCCTCTGCTCGGGTGTTAGACGAGCACGAGACACGCGTCCGCTGGGTGTGAACGTGACGTCATTTCCATGCCTTGCTATAAGTGCTGCCCGACGCCTCGCGGCTCTCTCCTCCGGGGTGAATCGGGCCCGGGATCTCCTCCCTGAGGGTGTTAATGCCCCCGGCGTGGGCACATATCGCGCGGCCGTCGATTCACGCAACACTTCAGCCATAGTGTTTTGGTACAGGTTGCGGTAGTAGGCCGCGGTTGGAAGCTCGGACACAGAGGGGACGCGGATTGACATCTTGGTCGGTTGTTTGTAGAGGATATAATATACCCCCAGATTTTATTTTCATCTGTCGAACGCGCGCGTTTAAACGCACCATCCCCGGGGGGTCCAGATTTTGTAATTTTGTTTACTACCGCTGCGTTTAAACGCACCTGTGCATTATTCTTGATTTTCTACAGGTACTGATTCCTTAAAAATTTCAGATTTCCTCGGCCTACCACGTGTCGGGCGTACGGGCCGCCCTGTAGCCTCAATTTTACGGCGGTAGTATTCCTTGGCGTATTCCTTGGCATAGTTAGGGTTCTTATGTAAAAAACTAGCTCGGCTAGCGGTTTTGGTCTCTGGATGGCGTTCATTGTACACCCGATTATATTCCCTGTATTTTTCCCGGTTCGCCTCCCGGTAAAGGCGGTCGGTTTCACGCTTGCGCTCACGCTGGGCATCCGTAACTACTCGTACCATGTTGCTGCTTTAAACTATGGCCCAGAGTTTTAAAATTATAAATAAAACGCGCCTATCTTAAACGTATGTTCTCCTCGGCCGTAAGCATCCTGAGCTTCGCTTTACTAGCGTGGAATTTCTTCCAGTCTGCGGCAGCGGAACGATCGCGGAGAAACGGCTGCATGTGCTTAAAAAACTCATCATAAACCCACTCCGTCTCACACGACTTCCCAGTTGCGATCCACTCGGCTGCTAGGTCTCTAAACTTTATCTCGTGATCGACGTGGTAGTCCGATCGACCCCTGAATCCTGAGGCGTTTCGGAAGGCGCAGATCTGATCATTTATCTCCATCCTCAGGGCGTTCAAAAGGGCGGAGCGATTGCTGTCTGGTAAGGGCTTACCTAGGTAGTAACGTGCCGCAGTCTCCATTGAAAATGTCAAGGGGGAAGCTCCGTTGTACGTGAACATCAGCCCGAAATCGCGTGAGTCCCAATTACGAATCACGCCGGATGCACCGGCGGCCTTTGGGTGGGCCCCGCAGAGTTCCATGAGCTCACTTTGATTCTCGGCCGGAAAGGCTCCTAGCTCCCGGATCCGCCGTTTCACGTCCTTGATGGTTTTAGGGCTAGTACAGGCCATGCTTTTTATCTAGCCGACGATTTTATTTATCGAGTCAAACGCAGTAAATGTGACCATAACGGCCGGCCCTACGGGTACCCTTATCGATAAAAATTGGGCCTATTTTCTCTTTGACCAGGAAATCGGGGTTTGGTGCGTCGAAAAGCATATGGGAATAATAAAGTGAACATTTATCGGTCTTTACCGGAAAATGTGACCATAAATGTAGGATTTGCTTCGTCGTGAAAATGGAGATTGGGGGCAGCGGAAACCGGCTGGGGCGAAAAATGTGACCATACCGCCCTTTTATCCAACTCTCTCATACAAATACGCTACCGCTTATTTCTTGCTCATACAAAGGCAAAGCTGTCACATCACGCACAGCGTACATATATATGTACTTGCGATCTCTGGCTGATAGATTCAGAACAAATTCTTACAAGAAAAAGCAGTGGAGGCCACCAAGCAAAAAAAAAAAAAAAAAGGAGGAAAAAACCTAAGCCCGAGGAACAGGAAGGCATGCCACAGCACCAGCACTGCCCTCCTGAAAAGCGTCGCGGAGATAAGAACCCATAGTGCCATGAAGAGCTGATAGACAATTAGGTGATATGGAAAGACAAAGTACCCGTAGCCACGACAGCTAGCGATACGTGATAAAGGAGCGACAGCGTCACGATCCCTAATTGTGTAGTCATCATGATGTGACTTCGAAGATCTTGTGTACCTGCTGCTGAACGGCTAAACCCAAGCCAGATTCCTCTGCTGTACGGGTATATGTACTGTTTATAAATACCCCCAGCCAGCCGCAGATGCTTCATCTCCGCCTTAATGATTAATTCACAAGCAACGTCTCTCTGCTGCTTTTCATGGCACTCTGGGTTCTTATCTCCGCGACACTTTTCAGGAGGGCAGTGCTGGTGCTGTGGCATGCCTTCCTGTCCCTCGGGCTTAGGTTTTTTCCTCCTTTCTTTTTTTTTTTGCTTGGTGGCCTCCACTGCTTTTTCTTGTAAGAATATTTAACATTAATTTACAAGTAGCATCTCATTAATCGGACTACAAGAAGAAGAATAACAAGAGCACGGGGAAAAAGCATCTCATCAATAATCATACTTAAGATAAAAAAATTCTAACAAGAAAAAGCAGTGGAGGCCACCATACTGTTAAAATCATAGAGGTTTTAGTTTCACGGGGTCTAGCTTGGTTACGATGCGTTTCCAAGACGCTCCGCAAGTCGGACCGTCCAGGCTAGTTTTCATATGTGTTGACTTAGGCTGGCCAATATAGGAATCGCGGAATAGCGAGAGCGGTACGTATCACTATACAGTACCGAAACGTACTGACACGTCGGAATTATTAGTAATAAATAATTCACGAAGCAATACGAGCTATAGGTCCATGCAAACAATAGGAGGTATATTCTCGAATATACCAGGGTTGTGCTGAAGTCACTTCAGTTCAGGCGACTTCAATAGTTCAGCCTAAACTGAAGTGACTTCAGTTCAGTATGAAGTCTCGGCGAAAGTGGCCTGAACCCGACCGGATTGAAGTCAACCTAGATTTGGTTTTTTTAAATCGGGTGATGTGTTCATGTTTGGCCGCCCTCTGATTCGGCGATATCCGTCGAGAAATATTGCGTACCGTTATTTGTCACCCATTTGTGGCCGTGTTGCGATGTATTGTATAGTATATTTGTTTCATGGGATTACATAAGGCCTTATGTATGGAAATTCGTACTTGTCGGGAGCTTGGCGGGGTAAGGGTTTAGGGTTTAGGTTTTAGGGTATTAGGGTTTGTTGGGTCACACGGGGTTCATGGGGGTCTTCAAGTCATTTTAGGTGGGCCTTCAGTCAGAAGGCTTGACTTGAATTCAGGCTGTGTTCCGTTCAGGGCCTGAATTTAGTTGAGTTCAGGTCCTGAAGTCTCAACTAAATTCAGGCCTGAACATTGTTCAACTGAATTCACGCTGAAGTCCCTGAAGTGACTTCAGTTCAGTATGAATTCTCAGGAATAGACTTCAGCACAACCCTGGAATGTATCTCCTATTCCGAATAGGAGGTATAACGTTTTTCAAGTAATATGCACGATCTACACGCGGATACAAGCAAAGAAATAACAGCGGACAACTATAGGTTTGGGCAGCCGCGCTATGGGTTTGGGCCTCGGGAAGTAGGCTTGCAGAGAGATTGGTTTCAAATAAGTTCAAATAGCGGCTCGCCCGACATTGCAGCGCACTAGCAGAGCCAATCAACGCACCCTCCGTGGTCATACTTTTTTCCCATGGCAAACCAACCGGAAGATCCCGTGGTGGACGACGTTGTTTTTGTCGAAGGCTCTAGCGATGAAAGCGTGCAAGAGCGTGCCGTATTTACCGCGGCGGGTGCGGAAGGACTATGCGCCCTCGCCAACGCCGCCAGTCGGCAAAACGCGCAACGCGAGAGGAAGAGAATGACCGCTATGGATCTTGGTCCGCCTTGTGACAACTTCCTCGACCATGGCTATGTCGCGCCGGTAGCGAAGAAGACTGCTACGAGGGGAAAGGAATGGACGGTTTTGGAAAGCTACGCCGCTATCCGATATGTGTACTACTATTGCTCTAGTAACTTGGAATACAGTCGTTGCCGCGAAGTGCTGACGCGATATGACACAAGTGGGCGCCCGCCGGCGGCGCAGCGGCGGCGGCCCCGGAGGGGGGTGCATTCGCAGGCCCGTCGGCACCTACCTCTACCTCCACGAGGTGGGCGCCGGTAACCCCGTAGCCGTGCCAGGCTTGGCACGGTAGGGGGTTGAACGAGGTACCGACAACTGCGATCCGCGGGATCAGCAGCTGTCGGGAAGCCTTATTGTACGGAGGGTTTTGGAAAAACATAACATCCGTACAACATTACAGGGATCTCCCGCTCGGCTTGTCCGATATGTTTTATTCAGCGACTTAATACTTGGAGATACTCTCCCGTCCTGACGGGAACGAGGTCTGCGGAATGTTTTTTGGCGAAGAAGGGTACGGACGGATCGGCGGTGGGACGAGGGTGTTGGAGTTGGCGGCGGGCAGCTAGGAAGCAACGCTAGGGCGTGGCGCTCGCTAGCAGTCGCCAGCCTTGGAAAAACTTTTGTCTCCCCTAGGGGAGATGCCTGAAATCACGCAGGACGGAGGTGGATCGCAGCCGGAGGAGGGGCACGGTCTGGCGGCGGAGGTCCTTACGATTACCCGCCGCCGGAAAAACCCGGTACGGGGGGTTTTTGGATAAATAGCCCCGTACCCACCATCTTTTGAGGACCGGCGACTCGATCCTTGTGTTATACAACCCCTCGTCTAGTCGGTACCCGGTTATCGACATGCTGCCTCAGGTAGTGTGCCCCGGGTTATCGCAACGGCACACTCCTCGTAAAGGCGCCCCCCTAACTACGTAAACCACCGGGGGAGGGTACGGACGGCACAACGCGATCACATGGTTGGTGGAAACAGACGGCGAATGGACAGGGGACATGAGAAAATCTGGCTCGGAGGCAGGAGAGCCAGCCGGACACCGTCTGCAGCCTAGCTATTTTCTATTCCCAGCCCCCGCAGACGGAGAAAAGGCTAAGCTAGGTGGCGAGTCGCGCCGAGAAGACCGACTAATATCTCGGACGGGGATGTGCAAGGATCGAGTCGAGACCGTCGACGACATGAGCGAGGGGGTTTTTTATCTTGCCTTTCCCCCCTAGCTCCGGCACGACCGGAGTCGCACATGAGCAAAGGTCAGGCAGGTCTGACTCGACAAGCACCAGTTGACCGGCTTAGCTGATCAGCTACCTCGCAGCGGCTAGAGCAGGCCGCGCATCGTGGAGATTAGCGACATTTTTTTATATCATTCTGTATCCAACAAAAAATACGTATAGAAAAAAATAAAAAAAATAACTCTGGATACCTATATGTTTTATACGGCATCGCTAATGCCAATGGTAAGGTTGGGATTAGTGGTTCACGGTCTAGCCCCTCTAGCTACGTAAGTCCACTAGGCATGAGCAGAGGGGGCCAGAGACAACACCCGGTTTATGTTGGTATTGCTGTAAACAACTTCATTTCATTTCATTTAATTTCATGACACAAGTGAATACACGTACCGTACCGTACAATAACGTACTCATTTTTATCACGTAGTTGCTATTCCGCTATTCCACTAGTGGCCGGCCTTAGCCAAAAAAGCCTATGTATGATGCGCCGCACACAACATTTTACCACCTTATGCCTTTTGCGTAAGGTGGTAAGCTCTGCTCGAAAACGGCACCTAGATTCTAGCAATCTAGCAAGGTGTTCCAGATCTCTCCTTACCACCGAGTATGTAAAAATACCTACGACACAATCATGTCAAACTTTTTGCCTTACTGTCTATTTGTAGCTTCGGTCACTAGTGTCCTAACCAAAAGGGTTATGACACTAGTGACCGTTTTCAAAAACCACATATGATAAATCAGCTTTCTGGATTTTTGTATGTAAACTCAAATCACGGGCATTCCTCACATTCAGGGGCGTCGCAGAAAAAAAAATAATCTGAAAATATAGCCAGATTGCTTTAAATCTAGAGGTTTGCAAAACCTACTTACATATATAACAAAACGCTCACCTGAACGGTAAAGCGTTACTGTAAAAGCGGTGCGTCTTGCCCAGTCCTCAAGGGACCTGGAGGATTGTGGAAACGCCTAGCGCAACGCCCCATGCCCTGCCCCCAGCAGCACTAGCTAGCGACAGCCCCTTTAAGCCAATGCGACCCCCGAGCACTAGTACTCTCTGCTTTGCGCTCGCACATATGGATCGCGCAATTGCAGTCTCGACTCTCGTAGTCGAGCAGGGTGTCATTTTACATCGTCTCATGCGCACTCGAGCGTCACGAGACAATTCCCCACGTTCTAGGTCGCCGTCCAACAACATGCAGCATAAGCCGTTTTCCTCCGCGCCCGGAGTCGACACTCTCCCCTCTTTAATTGAACAGCGTACTTCCGAACATATTCAAAGCGCGGTGTCGGCTCTCGAACTCCGGCTTGCTGAGCAGATTCCGGCGTTTAACACCGCCTTACTTGCCCAACTCGAACGTTTAACGGGCCCACTAATGCTGACGAACTAGCAACAGTCCATTCCCCCTGACGCGACCATTGCGACTGAGGGTGTTAAGGCTGCCCCGGAGCCGCCTATCGACCTGCTGAACGACGACCCCGAGCTCTACGAGCCCGAGTTCGTCGACTTTGCCGACTACGGAAAAGTCATCCCTGTCGGCTTGGAACGGCCTCCTCGCGACATCGACGAACCTCGCCTTTGGACGCTAACGGACGACACGGCCCGTGTCCTCAACGACAGAAAATCTCAAGCGGGGTACGACGAGCACCTCCACATCGGGTGCTATGCCTTCTTCCACTGCTGCGCCAATGCGGCAATCGGCGAGGCTCTCGATGCGCTGTCAGCCGGGCCTCCTCTACCAGCGGAGCAGGCGGCGGCCGTTGCCCTCATCCGAGCGGCTCATCGCACCCACACAGCGACGGAGGAGGCCACCCGTACTCGACAAGGCTTCCTCCGCCTCACCAAGGGCGGACAAACGAGCTCGGATTCGGACCGAGTGTTTGCCGAACTCGCCCACGAGCGTTTTTGCCGTCCGCGCCCTACCGCGGTCTTAAGCGCACTGGACGAGCTACGCCAAGCGCTCGTCGACAAGACGCTTGAAGTTGGCTTGCATGCCTCCAACAAGGCAGCTGCTAGAGCAACGTTCAAAGGGGGCTACACCGGACAAGCCATCCGGACGGAACGCCAAGGCCAAGAAGGCGGCTGCCGACAAACGCAAGCCCGCATCAGCAGGAGCAGCAAGAGGAGCAACATCGACCGGAACTAAAACCCATCGATGGGGCGAAACCCTCCACAAAGAAGTGATGGTGTGACCCGCCGCGCCGATTCTTGCTCCCCGCCATCCAACTACATGCGTCATCGCGTGCGGCTAAGATGGCGGGAGTGGGAGCTTATCGACGCGAGCGGTCAAGTCGTGAGCAGGATCCGCCATGGCGTGCGGGTCAAGTTCAAAAACGGCCTACGCCCCCGACCTTTCAACCACGGAGTCACCATGAAAGACGCCACCCAGCCTCAACTCGACTTCCTATAGACAGAGCTACCCCGCTCCGAAGCTTGCGGATCCTGGGAGCGCGCCTACAACACCCGCTACGTGTCCCGCATGTTTCTCGTCCCCAAGCCCGGAGTGAACAAATGGCGGCTTATTATCGACATGTGCGAACTCAACACCTACTGCGCGGAATTCAAGATGTCGTGCGAGACCCTCAAGCACCTACGTCACTTGTCTCGCCCGGGCGACTACTTCGTCTCGCTCGACTCCGCGGACGGCTACTACACGCTCGGCATCCGGGATGAGGACCGCGATTTCTTCATGGTGAATTACACATGCGAGATGTGGCGCCTCGCGTGCCTCCCGATGGGGTGGTCGAGGTCCGCTTATGAAATGAAATAAAATTGTTTGCAACAATGCTTGTATAAACCGGTTGCTGTCTTTGGGCCCCCCTTGCTCGTGCCTACTGGACTTCTTAAGCTGGGGCTAGACCGTGAACCACTAATCCCAATCTCTCCATTGGCAATGACGATACCGTCTAAAACATACACGTAACCAGTTTTTTTTTGGATCTATACGTATAATTTTTCCTGGATATAATATGAAATAAAGAGTGTCGCTAGTCTCCTCGATACGCGGCCTGCTCCAGCCGCTGCGGGGATGCTGATCATCGAGGACTGTCAGCGTGAGCTGGTCGAGGCGAACGTGCCTGACCTCGGGTACCTTGCGACTCCGGTCTTGCCGGAGCTAGGGGGAAAGGCATGTGAAAAACCCCCTCGCTCAGATCTTTGTCGGTCCCGTCTGGATCCTTGCTCGTCCCCGCCCGAGGTAGTAGTTGCTCCTCCCGACGCACTTCGCCACCTAGCCGAGTCTTCCCTCCTCCTTCGGGGGTTGGGAAGAGTAAATAACTAAGTTGTAGACGGTGTCCGGCTAGCTCACCTTCCCCCGTGCCAGATTTTCTCATGTCCCCAGTCGTAGATCATCTGATCGCGTTGTGGCCGGCCGTACCCTCCCCCGGTGGTTTTCGTTGTTCTAGAGGGGCCCCTTTACGAGTAATGCGCAGTTACGATAACCCTAGGCACACTGCCTGAGGTACGCAGTGTCGATAACCGGGTACCGACTAGGGGAGGGGTGGGTCGGACACATGGATCGAGTCGCCGAACCACAAAAGACGTTGGGTACGGGAATATTTTTCCAAAAGCCCCCCGTACCGGGTTTTTCCGGCGGTGGTCGATCCTAAGGATCGCCGCCGCCAGACCGTGCCGCTCCTCCGATCGCGACCCACCTCCTTCTTGCGTAGCCTCCGGCCCCGCCCCCAGGGTAGACTTAAAGTTGTCGCAGGGATGGCGGCAACTAGCGAGCGCCGTGCCCTAGCTTCCCAGCTGTCCGCCGCCAGCTCCAACACCCTCGTCACGCCGTTGATCCGTCCGTACCCTTCCTCGCCAAAAAACAATCCGCAGACATCGTTCCCGCCGCGACGGGAGAGCATCTGAGGGTATTTAGTTGATGAAAAAACATATCGGACAGGCCGAGCGGGAGATCCCCGTGCTTGTGTACGGATATTATGTTTTTCCAAAACCCTCCGTACATGGCTTCTCGACAGCTGTCGATCCCGCCGATCACAGGTGTAGGTACCTCGTTCAGCCCCCTACCGTGCCAAGCATGGCACGGCTACGCGGTTTCCAGCGCCCACCGCGTGGAGCGGGGTCCGCTTACTATTTTTGCAAGCTCACACATGCGTTCACCAACTACCTGCGACGGGCGCCTACTCCGATGACCCCCAACAATGCAACGCCATACAAGCCGTCGAGACGTTTCCTACGCAACGTCCGGTGGCGCGGCGTACGCCTACTACCCTACATGACTGCATGTTCATGGTCACCTCGAACGAGGCAGCTCTACTGCTCCGCGACCACGTCGAAACCCTACTACACCGGTTCGGCCTCCAGCGCAACCCCGACAAAGGCATTTGGGAGCCCACACAGGTGGGCAACCACCTTGGCCTTACTGTCGACCTCATGAAAGGCGAATTTCGAGCCCCAAACGACAAGCTTCAAGCCGTCGCCAAGCAAGCGTCGGCGCTACTCGGTCGCGCTGCGATTACCGCTCGTTGGCTACCCGCACGACAACTCGCGGCATTCACGGGAAAGGCGCAATTCCTCTACCTCGCCATCGCGCTTGCCCGCTTCCTTCTTCGCGAACTAGACTGCGTACTGGCTACTCGGCATGGATGGGGCGGACGTGTCCGGATGAAACACCAGCTAGAACGTGACCTCGAGTGGTGGCGTACAATCCCCAACCCGCACAACGGCCGCTCTATCTACAAGCTCATCGAGACTGCGTACCTCAACGCCGACTGCCCGACTCAAGCGGTTACGGATGGGGGGGCGTACTGAGCGACAACCCTGCCTACCATGTACGCGGTTTCTTGTACGACGACGACCGGCAGCAACACATCACATGGAAGGAACTCCGCGCCGTGCGTCTCGCGATCGAGTCCTTTTTACCGCAGCTACGAGGACGACACGTCCTACTCCACGAGGACAACACCGCCGTCGTGGCGACGCTGTCCAAGTTGACTACGCGTTCCCCCGTCATAATGACCGAACTACGCCGGCTCTAGCACCTCCCGGACATCAACGACATCATCATCCGACCCCGCTACATTCGCTCGGCGGCAAACATATGGGCCGACAGCCTCAGCCGGGAACTCGACCGCGACGACTGGCAGCTCAACCCTCGTATTTTCGGCTACCTCCAAACAGCGTGGGGACCGCACTCGATCGACCGCTTCGCGTCTATGGAGAGCGCACAACTCCCACGTTTCAACGCATGATGGCGCGACCCCAAGTGCGAAGACGTCGACTTTTTGCACCTTACGGACACCGCGTGGCAACGCGAGGCAAACTACCGCAACCCGCCGTGGCCAGCTCTACCCGCCCTCTATGCAAAACTACGCCAATCGGGCGCGGCGGTCACCGTCGTCGCACCGTATTGGTACCACAAACCGTGGTTCCAGGACTTACACAACATGGCCACCGAGACCATCCACTACCCCGCCTCGCGCGACCTGTTCTCCCCCGGGCGGCACGGCTCGCGCGAGGGGGTCGGACGATCAGGATGGAGCATCGTGGCTTTTCGACTACCACGCCGGCATGGTTGCACACCCGCAGAGGCGCAATAGGGCGCACATTGCGGACGTCTAGCCCCAACATCGGCGACCTACGCGCTGGCACTAGCCTCCCACCCATGCACTCGCGCCCCGTCTGGTACAAACTACGAGAACCCGATGCGCACGCGCCGTGGACGGCTACCATGACTACACACCTTCGCAAGCTATTAGGCGCCGACTAGATCGGAACCATTGCGCTACACATGTTAAGGAGCTCCCTGGCTCCGACAACATACTCGAAGAACGACAACGGTGGCGTCAATTCGCCACTTTCTGCCATGAGGAGGACATCCACCCGCTAAAAGCTACCACACACTCCACCGTTCGCTACACGGCATGGTTAGGCATGCAAGGCATAGTCGCCGCTACATCGCTACAACAGTACTACTCCGCCATCAACAAGTTTTTTCGCGACCACCAGCAACAACCAATCGCGGTCGGCGAACTTTTAACGGACGCCCGACGCGGACTCGAAATACATCAAAAGCGTCTACACGCAGTGGACTCTCGCCTCCCGTTGCCAGCCATGCTAGCACTTTCGCTACTAATCGCAGCCGCCAAACTCCGCACGCACCTCCAATGGACGCCTCCTTCGCGCCACCTTATCGCTCAATTTCGAGCGTTAATGGGTGTTTGTACGAATTATGCGTTTTTTTGCAGAGTGGAATATGGAGTACGGTGCCTAACACAGGACCTAATTGTCGACAGACCATCCGGACAAATTTGGCTATTCATCCGAAAAGCGATAGGCGACCAGCAACGCAACGCGGCCGAAAAACCTATCCGGGCTATCCCGACCGCGGCCTACCCGACCCTCGCTGACTTGCTATAATGGTATTGCACGCAGCATGCCGCCTATTGCGAGAAATTCTGCAACAGCCCCCCACCCCCCACCCCCCACCCAAGCCGCAATGTGGAGCTTCACACCTCACGAAAACTCTAACGACTGGCAAGCAGCTCCAACACTCTCCGCCTAACTTCTCGACGCGTACACCGCTGTCGGCGCCACACATCCGAGTGGATTCAAATGGACATCGCACAACCTCCGTAAAGGTGCCGCCTCCGCTGCTAGCGGTATCGGTGCCCACTCCACGTCGTCAAATGTATGGGTGAATGGGCCAAAAACATTTTATTCAGAGAAGGAAAATATATCGACCCCATCATGACCCCATCTCCAGCGCCGTGGCAGTACTTCGGCTGGCTCGTCCCATCCAGACCGCTTCATCAAGACTAAGCTGCGCAAACCTCCGGCTTTTGAGATAGTGGCAAAACGTGCCCTCGGGTAAATAGTCAGATTGTTTCAAATCTAGAGGTTTACAAAACTTACTTACATATGTATCATAACGCTCAATTGAACGGTAAAGCGTTACTGTAAAAGCGGTGCGTCTTGCCCAATACTCGAGGGGACCCTCGAGGATTGTGGAAACGCCTAGCGCAACGCCCCATGCCCTGCCCCTAGCTGCACTAGCTAGCGACAACCCCTTTAAGCCGGTGCGACCCCCGAGCACTGGCACTCTCTGCTTTGCGCTTGCCCATGTGGCTCGTGCAACCCACCCACCCAACCCATAATAGCGCTAGTCTCCCCCCATGCCAAGCATGTGGTGGTCTTTTGGCCAAATCGTAAGCAAGCTTACATCTTTGGCAAAACGTGCCCTCGGGTAAATTGCCGTATCTGGCGGCGGTGCACTTCGCAGTGTGACCCTGCTGGTGAGTCACTAGCCGTTCAGTTAGCAGTTTTTAACTCAAAAAGCAGCCAACATGCGCCCCGAACACGTCCCCTATCTTGAAGAAAACGCCACTATCAGCACCCGAGCCCCCTACTTCGATGAGTATCATAGACTAGCGTGGTGTATGGCCACTTTCGGAGATGATGCGGCTACCTCACGTACTAGGTGTAGTACGTAAGCCCATAGGTTGGGAGCGTGACGCGCGCAGTGAGGATGGCGACAGCCTAACCGCCCCCGAAGAAGAGCTAGAATTTGCCGGCGAGACCCGCTCGCGTCTTCATACCCAGATCGATAACGCCCATAGTTATTACGAACATGGTGGGGCTAGTGGTTCGGGCGTTTGTAGTGCTGAAGCGGTAGACTTGACCGCTGACGAGACATAGTAGGATGAGGAAATGCCGGTTGCGAGCCTCGCAACGCCGCGGCGGGAAAATCGCGTACATCCATCGCACTCGTGTACTTCCCTTTCTAAAGTACCTAGAGACGACGAATCATACTCGAACGCATCCTCTGAGAAGGATGGGGGGCAACAAGAGTGCATGGGTGAGATAGTGCGTGGTGGTGTTGAATGGAGGCCCGGGCGCGGGCGCGGGGGCACTTGCAATCCCTCGCACAGTATGGAAGTTGTTGGGGGGTCGAGTAGTAGGGGAGAAGTCCATGGGGTCGTGTGGGGCTGAGATGGGAATGAGCGTGGGGAGGGTAGGGGGAAGGGGGGCGGGGTTGAGGGCGGGTGCGGTTGTGGGGGGGGGGGGGGGGGGGAAGAGATGGGGGGGGGGTGTGGTTATGAGAGGGGGTGGGAAGGGTCGGGGTCGTGGTGTGGGAGGGGGGTTGAGGAGTCCATGGGTCCGGCGGAGTCTTCGGTGATAGTGGGGAGGGGGATGCGGTGGGTCAGGGTGGGATGGGCTGTGGTGGAGGGGTCAGGGGAGATGGTCGCGGGGTTGCCGGAGGTGGTGATTGGGGGGGTGGAGCGGCGTTTTTGGAGGGGTGTGGGGTGCGTAGGAGGGTGGTGGTGGGTTGGGTCGGAAGGGATGAAAGTTGGATTTCGGGGAGGGAGTCGAGGTCGAAGGGGTGTCTTCATCGGCGTCCATCAGCGAGGAGTCGGAGGCCTCGTGGAGCCATTGGGTGTAGACGGCGCTGTCCTGAAGGTGGCGTGTCCAAAGGAGGAGGGAGGGGGGGTTGCGGTGCAGGATGTTGCGTGTGGAGATGTTGCGTGGTTGCGGGGAGGGGGTAGTGGTGAAGAAGGGGTCCGAAAGGCGGGCCTTTCCGAATGTGGAGTAGTGGTGTGGGAGGATGGTGAGTGTGCATGAGACGTGGGTGTGTAAGCCCCTATGTATAAGTGTGTGTTGAAGGGGGATGGTGGTAGTGCCATTGGTGGAGATGAAGATGCAGTGTACTTCGCGAGTGAGGCAGATTTGGATGCTTGTTGCGATGGTGGGGGAGGAGGAGGGGCGGTGTGAGCGAAAGTAGGAGCCGTCCGGGAATTTTTAGAGGGAGGTATGACGGGTGTGGTCAAATGTGGAGGGAAGGGGGAGGTGTGAGGAGGAGTGGGGGGGCGCGTATGCGCGTGCTGTTTGGTGTAAGAGGGTGGAGAGCCAGTGTGTGGGTGGAAGGACGCCGTCAGCTGAGATAAAAGGGAGTGAGAGGGTCTGCCGTGACTGGATGAGGACTGTGGTGAGGCAGGTGGCCGCCAGTGAGGTGCATGGGACGTGTCCAGTGACGGGGGGAGGTGTGATGGTTATTGTATGACGGTGTGGGGCCGGGGATACAAGGTTGTGAAGGGAAGTAAGAGAAGTGTGAAGGGAAACTGGGATTGACTGTGAATGAATGGGGTTATTTGGCATGTGGAGTATATTCACCCAATACGAGGAGGGGTCACCCTCGATCGGGGTTGGGTCGTCTAGCGGTTGAAGGGCGTCCGCAAGTTGGAGGAAGAGTTGGGTCGACTCCGGGAAGTCTTCAACTTCGGAGGGCTGGGTGGGCCAGGGGGTGGTGCTTGCAAAAGCGAGCTCGATCGCTAGGCGGTCGGTGAGGAGCTCCTGCACCTTGGCAACGGATTCTGGGCACGAGAGATTAGTGAGGAGGGTGAGCTTAGTTTGACGCGACGACCCGATATTTCAGGAACAGTGACAGCACGGAGAAGCTGAATTTTCTGTTGTCGCAGTTTTGTCAGCATGTATCTGCCGGGGCGGCGCCGGGCCGGCTGATCGGAGTTCACGGTGCTGTGAAGTGAGTTGGTATAACATACTTACAACTATGCAAGATGTGGGGATGTCCAACCGGATCTCGTGGAAGCCCGAAGCTATGTCGAGAGGTAGAGGGGTAGTATCGAAGGACTGGGGCATGGTCGGGTGGTGTGTGCGCGTGGGGTTCACTGTCAAGAGCGAGTGATGGACGAGTTCCCGGCCGACTATATTTTTAACTCGAACGGGAAGGTCGTCGATCCGGTTAAGGCTGTCGAGCAGCCAGCGTCAGGTGACTGAGCAGGTCGAAGTCAGCGAGTCCGAGGGACGAGTCGATTCCGGAAGGAAAACTCCGTGCAACCAGAAGCTCGCAAGGTGTGGGGGGGTGGAGTACTAGCATGTGAGTTGGTAGGAGTCAATCTTGCAAGCCATGGGGTCGTCGGCCTGTCCCATGTCATAAGTTGGCGAGGTGTGGCGAGGACCAAAGCTCTCTCGAGCCCTCTGCCATGGGAGGGGTCTAGCGTTGTGCCTAGGTCTTGTTCCGCTCGGGATAGTTGGGGCGCAATGAGGAACGGAGCCAGCGGGTGTCCCGTGAGGCGGCTACGGGGGTTGTATGGGTCCGCTTGATGTTCTTGCGCGGGACGCTTCCGCAGTAGCACATGCTTGTATGTGGTCTGGAGGTTAGAGTTGGAAGACAAAATAACCGGAGTGGGGTCGAGATAAGGTTTGAAGGCGGATTTTGTCACGGATTTTGTATGCGGATTTGTAGTGGAGTTGGCGTGTGTTGGCGGCACACGACCAGGCCGAGTGGGGCATGGGTTTGGATGATTTTGTCGGCGGATGTGAACGTCCGGACGCTCGGAGGGGCGCAGTGTGGTGCGCCGTCTCCGGGGAGGGGGGTTTTTTGTAAGCGATGACGGAATGTGTAGGTCCGTAGTTCATAGGCGGGTACGGTTTTGGATGACTTCAAAGTGGGCGGCGCGAGAGCTGTCGGGTGGACAGAATTTGAAACTCGGGAAGCTGCGCCTTGCTGTGTTTACCGTATGGTGTCGCTACGGATCCATTTACTTGGGTGAGCTGGGCTCAAGTGGGAAGAGGTGGACGGTGCATGTTGTTCAACGGGCCCTAAGTCCACCAGCCCTACGCTCGTCGGGAGGCCAGGCTCGGAGCGAGGACGATCGGCGTTGCTCATTCGAGCTACCGATCCATCTATGTTTTGCGGTTCAATAGCACTTTAGTAGTACTGTGGAATTTATTATTGTCTTTAGTGACGGTAGGATGTCCATCTGTGTGGTACCCGGATACTTGTCCGGAGAATCAGCTAGCGGCCGTACTCTCCACTCACCGATCGCGCGTCCGTCGAGCACCCTTGTTTCGAGTGCGAGCCTTCGTGCTTCCCTGGGCTCGCACTCTTTTATCTAGATGTGCATGTCGATAGTGGGTAGCGGTGGGGTACTGGGGTAGGGCATAGTCACCATTGCCGGATCCAAAAAAGGGCGTGGGGGTGCGAAAAGTACTATAACCCTCCGCAAAAAGTTTTCCGGCGGCGGTTTATCCAGAGGATAACCCCGCCGCTAGACATCGCCGCTCTCCCCGTCGCCACCGTCCTCCTAGCTATTGGTGTCGTGTTGCCCCCCCTCAAGGTCAACTCGACGTCAACATGCCGGTCGACGTGCAGCGAGCGCCCTTCCCTAACGTTGCTTTCCCCCTATCCGCCGCCCGGTCCAACGCCCTCAACCCGCCGCTAATGCGTCCAAACTATGACGAGTACAATCCTGCAACGGTACAATGCAAGACATTGTACATGTACTCGTTACTAATTACAATTCGTATTTTTCCATCGGAAAGACGTACAACGTGGGTACGTCTCTAATGCAATTTGGCAGGGGCTTTGATGCGTATTGTACTACCATTACCTCCCGGTAAGTACATGTACGCACAATAAATCTAACTTTCCATACCACGCGCCAAGCGAGGTTTCCAATGCAGAATGTGACCCCCCAGACTAGACGTGCCGCGTATCTAGTATGTTGATGGAGGTTGGAAAGCCCTAGCACCTGGCACGAGGACCGAGCTTGAGCATGTGCAAGCTAAATAGGCGGAGAGTTATTTAAGCCTAGTGCAATAGAAGGAGGTGACATAACCTTTTAACATTTCCCTTTGATCAATTACAATCTATAGTTAAACACTAATAACAAGACATCTACTCAATTCTCCCTCAATCTCTACTTCCGCCTACTGACACAACAACGATAGACCAAAGACATGACAAAACAAAACATATTTGTGTCAGCAACTAGCTTTCCGAAGGCTAACCGCCATCGTACCCTCCTCACCAAAAGTAAATCAACAAATATAGGCCCCAACCCCCCAAAACATCAATGTATTTGAGGAGTATTCGATAGCGGAAAAACACATCGGACGGCCCGAGCGGGAGATCTTGATGCTTGTGCACGGATTTTTTTTTCCAAAACCAACCATACATGGCTTCCAAGCAAGTACTGATCCCGTGGATCGCAGTTGCCGGTACCTCGTTTAGCCCCCTACCATGCCAAGCATGGCACGGCTTGTTGTAAGTAATACCATTTAGTTATTAGTTGCAGATAGCTATTGTAAGCTATTCTAGATATGATTAGTACATGTCTAGATCGGACATACCGATAGCCTGTTTGTTTTGGTACATAGCCGTCGCTAGGCTATAGCTCTAACACTTCTGTTGTCCCGATACAACGCCTCGGGTTTGTTATCTCTGTGACTATCCCTTTGCGTGATTGTGACAATAACTACGTATGCGTTAGTTAGCTTCCTTGCTGATCGTGTGTGCACGGTTTAACATGTTATGGGGCCCCGCCTCAAGTCACTCACGCGCGACAACTTGGTTCGGCGAGCTGCGATCGCCACCCCTCCCGCGGAAGGCAAGTTTACATAGATACTTAGTACTTTCACCTTGTAGTCGGCGATATCGCCAGTACAATCAGCGCTTAAAAAAAAACCCACCCTCCATCCCACCTAAGCTAGCCGCTTGAGGACGCCAGACAGCCACCCACACCGACGCACTCGTCGTGTGTGGACAAGGTGCACACATGTCCAAGCAGGAGACGGGGGGGGGCGCACTATCGGGTGAATCCGCATACACATACTGCACGACAGCTTTAGCTTAATATATTAATATATTATTTTAGCGACTCAGCCGCCACCGCATCTCCGCACCTGCAATGGCCGTGGCCCCGACTTATGCCCCACACTGGGTGGAGGACTTAGAAAAGGTGCTTTGAGACTCCACAAAAAGCACACCACACTCACCAACATTCAATTCACTCACAAGCAAGAATTCATGTGGGGAGTCTACAACACCCGCCTCCTCACACACAACCCCACCCCGCGCTGCCCCACGTGTGGCCAATTCACTAGCAACGGCCACATGGCCGGTAACTGCCCAACCATGTCTTGCCTAAGACAGGACGAAACAACAAAACAACGCGCTACAACTCCTCCTCTCCCTCCTGGAACGCCACAACGGCGGACGATGGGAAACAATCACGGCAGACTTCGGTAACAAACCCATCAAATCATTCGCATCTCCCACACCCACCCACACCCCCCTTGACTGCCATCCGCCTCACCCCACCCACATGCCCACCCGCCATGTTGCTGCTGACGAAGGTATCTCGCCAGACTCCCTAACCTCATGCCCCGCCATTCTCCCCCCCGCGCTTCGATCCCCCGCGCACAAACCCGACTTTATCGGCCTCCTCGAACCTCGATTCGTCGGTCATACGAACGGTCGCCGCAGATACTCATCCATTAAAAGATTCAGATAGGGGAGTGGAAATACTTCACGGACCACAACCTCTTCCAAACAGCCCAACTTATACATGCCAAATACACACCCCTCGCAAATGCCACCCGCAGCCACTGGCCAAGTACCGAGGTAGACATCCTCCCCATCGTCATGAGCCGCACGGGTACACCGCACACATCCACCATCACAAGTTTCACCTCTCTACTCACACTCCGCACATACCCTCCGGACAAACTCATCTCCAGAATAAGACTCGACACGTCTCGCATCCTTGCACAACTCCACACGCACACTGTCCAATGGCTACATCATCTCCTAATTGAAATTTGAAATTTGAAATTAAACACTCCAATACCAGTATAAACCGGCTGGAGTCTCTAGGCCCCCCCTTTTGCTATGCCATACATGACTTAGAAGCGTGAGGTAGACCGTGAACCACTAATCCCAACCTCTCCAATGGCAGTAACGATACCGTCCAAAACATACCCGTATCTAGGTATTTATATTTTTCAGGTCTAGACCTTTTTTTTTTTTGGATACAGTATGAAATAAGAAGTGTCGCTATTCTCCACGATACGCGGCCTGCTCCAGCCGCGGCGGGGTTGCCGATCAGCAAGGCTGATCAGCATGAGCTGGTCGAGTCGAACCTGCCTGACCTCGGCTCCTGTGCGACTCCGGTCGTGCCGGAGGTAGGGGGAAAGGCAGGTGGAAAACCCCACTCGCGCAGGTCGTCGTCGGACTCGTCTCGATCCGTGCTCGACCCCGTCCGAGATATCGGAGATAGTGGTCGCTCTGCTCGGCGCGACCCTCCACCTAGTCTAGCCTTCTCCCCCCCCGCGGGGGCTGGGAGGAGAAAAAAGCCAGGCTGCAGACGGTGTCCGGCTAGCTCTCCTGCCTCCGAGCCAGATGTCTCCTGTCCCCTGTCCGTTTGCCGTCTGTTTCCACCACCCATCTGATCGCGCTGTGCTGGCCGCACTTTTCTCCCCCGGTGATTTACGGTGTTAAGGGGCCGCCTATATGAGCAGTGTGCCGTTGCGATAACCCGGGGCACACTGCATGAGGCAGCCTGTCGATAACCGGGTACCGACTAGGGGAGGGGGAACGGATAATGCGCAAGGATCGGCTATCCGCAAAAGATGGTGGGTACGGGAATATTTTAACCAAGAACCCCCCGTACCGGGTTTTTCCGGCGGCGGATTATCCTCAAGACCGTGCCGCTCCTCCGGCTGCGACTCGCCTCCGTCCTACGTATCTTGGGGCCTCTCCCCCAAGGGAGATTAGAAGGTTTCGCAGGGCTGGCGGCTGCTAGTGAGCGCCGTGCCCTAGCGCTGCTTCCCAGCTGTCCGCCGCCAGCTCCAACACCCTCGTCCCACCGCTGATCCGTCCGTACCCTTCTTCGCCAAAAAACACTCCGCTGACATCGTTCCCGCCGTAACGGGAGAGTATCTGTGAGTATTTAGTTGCTGAAAAAAACATATCGGACAGGCCGAGCGGGAGATCCCTGTGTTGGTGTACGGATATTATGCTTTTCCAAAACCCTCCGTACCGGGCTTCCCGACAGCTGCTGATCCCGCGGATCGCAGCTGTCGGTACCTCGTTTAGCCCCCTACCGTGCCAAGCCTAGCACGGCTGCAGGGTTACCAGAGCCCACCGCGTGGAGGTAGAGGTGCCGACTGGCCTGCGAGCGCACCCCCCTCCGGGGCCGCCGCCGCTGCGCCGCCGGCGGGCGCCATCATCTCCTACTTGTATACCGCATCAAATCCCGCACGACCTCTCGCCGCGCCTCCACACAATGCACCTTCGTATGCTCCTAACTCCACGCCGCCATCGCCCCGCACCGCACACTCCCCGGGGGGGGGTAAAACCCCCGAACACCCTTGGAGAGGTTGGATATATGTGGTTAACGGTCTAGCCGTGACTTATAAGCTCCATGTATGGCATAGTTGGGAGGGCCCAGAGACAGCAACCGGCGCATACGGTATTTGGTGTAAACCGGCGTATACGGTACATGTTATAAACAATTTCGATTGCTTTGAGACACCCCGGGGCATCATGCCGAGGGGTCGGCGGGCATCATGCCGTCTCTCTAAAACCACTCTTAGGCACAAGTCCGGCTAGCGGTTTTTACTATTACCTGTTTTTTCAGCTCTTTCTTTTTCATCTTCTGTCGAAATGGCGCCGAAAACTCGCTATGTCGACTATCCATCTAATTCGCCTCGTGCTTCCCATGACCTCGGCTCCCCGCAGAGCTTTGTCAGTCCCAATCTTGCTACCCTCGCGCTCGTCCTAGAGCAAACGCGTCCTAGCATATGGCGCACATAAACGCCCGCCTCGACGCGCAGTCCGCCGATGCTGTTGTTGATGTTATTGTTGCCGTTGCTGCCCCTGCGAACCCCGTCTTTCGCTGTGCGATGCGTAGCTCGACCCCCTTAGCGATAACCACGCTCTAAACCTCCTTGCCTCCGCCCCTCCCACACAAGCATCTACCTTTCCCGGCGCTCGACTAGACGCGCAGACGGCCCACGTTGTTGTTGTCGCTGCAACTGCGGTTGGCGACCCCCATGTCGCACACCGCCGCCACGATGCGAACACCGCACCACCGCCTCACGAAGTGCCCGCGGAACACCTCCTACCACCTCCTCCATACCCTCTTGCAGGGTATGCCCTCCCGGACCCCGGACCTTTTTTCCCGGAGGCACCGCCGCCCCGCGTACCCGCCTCCCGTGGCCACCCGCACCCGTACGGCCCGCCGACTACAATGGCCAGCCGCTCTCCTTTCCCCGGCGGACCACCTCCTCCCTTCTCCGGCGGACCACCTCCTCCCTTCCCTGGCCACAGCGCAGAAAACGGCCCGATTTTCAGACATTTTAATGTACGTGTATGCTATGGCACACCATACGCTGCTTCCGTTACCAACCAGCACGCCAAAAACCTTTCAATAGCCTTCTAGGGTATCAGAGAGGACGTACGGACTGCGTGCGATTAAATGGTGGCCGTGTTGGTCGCGGGTGGTGCTCAATTGGCGGTGCAATGGGTCAAGGCCCGGGTCGCGCTATTTATCGGCATGTCGAGTGACAGGCGGCTCGTTCATCATAACAGGCCAAACGTTTGTAAAGCAGGCGGCGAGTGGCAGAGAGCCGGAAAGCGCGGGGGTTTGTGGCTGCGGAAGCGTCGGATATAAGCAAAGGGGCGCAGTGCGCCGGGCGTCCGGGCGCGAATCCGGACGCGCAGTTTTGCCGATGTTTGTCTTACAGACCTAGCGCAACAAGAGCCGCTTACCCCCCCCCCCCCCCCAAACACACACACACAAACACCGCAGCTTAGAAAAGCATGCAAAATCCCTCCCGTTGCACTTATCAACCATTATAGAAGTTCGAAGTTGCATAGCTTCATAGTTGTCTAGGAGTAGGGACTGACGATGTCGGTACCGCACGTCGGGCCGGAAATAGGGTGGCATCTTTGTCAAAAGCTGTAGCTGTACTATTTTCCCTTCTCGAACTTTGCCTTTGACAGCTATCGCGATAGTTAACGACACCATCCATGTGCTAAATCTAAAAGCAACAATTGCCACGGAAGCCCGACAGCGCAAGACACAACAACCACCTAGGGCACTAACACCACTACAAAGTAAGAGCACTAGCTTCTACCATTCCCACCATTACCAGCCGCCACTGCATTAGCAACGCAGCAGCAACAACGGCAATGCGCCTTCAACTGGCCAACAGTTGTTTAAGCAGCAACAGCAGAAGCATATGAGGAACAGCAACCACAAGCACACACAGACACACACACGGACTCAGACACACACACACAGACAAACACACACACACACACACACACACACACACACACACACACACTCAGACACACACATAGACACACACACACACACACACACACACACACACACACACAAACAGACTCAGACACACAGACTCACACACACACACACACACACACACATGGACATCAACTACACATCACCATCACCAAACAGTAGCAATAAGTGACACCTAATTCAGTAGCAAATACACCAACACCATCATGTCAACATGAAGCACCGACAGCGACAAGAATTGTTCGTATCAGCTGCAGCAGCAGTGCAAGAATCAATTTTATCGACAGCATCCCACATCATGAGAACAGCCCATCAACATTGTTATCGACCCGCAATGTTGTAGGGAGGACAGGGGGGGTTAAAAGATAACATTGCAAAACGATAGAGAAAGAGAAAGAGAATACGTAGAAGTGTGGGGAAGGAAGGGGTATGAAAGGAAGAAGGTGAGTGGGGGCGGTGAGTGGTTTGGTGGGGAGTGAAAGGAGGGAAAGAAAGTGGAGAAAGGAAAAAGCATGTGAAAGAGAATTAGAAAGATAAGCATGCATCAATAGCATGTCCCATAAGGGCAACACATTATCAATAGTTTTACCAATCTGTAAAAATATGAAGGGGGGGATTAAAGGATAATAATGAAAACTACATAGAGAGAGGAAATGAGTAGAGCAGTAGAAAATGAGATAGGAAGGGGTGTGTAAGGAAAAGGTAAGGGGAAGACAAAGGAGGGAAATAATGTGGAGAAAGAGAAAAAACATGTGAAAGCGAAAGAAGAAACGAAACGAAAGAACAGCTCAGTTTAAATCATGAGTGGTGGTTGGGGGGATGAATTGGGTGAGAGGGGTAACTGCGAGAGCATCCTTAGTGTCCTGTTGAATGAATGGTGGAAGGAGAGAACTGCCACAACAACAGAAGCTACATGGAGTTGAAAACTTCAATAGCATCAACATGCAGCAACACTTTCAACTACACCAAACATGACATAAACGACACCAAATGAATTAACATGGAACCGGTATGCGTGCATGGCCATTGACACATGAAAAGCAAAAATACACAGGACAAGTGTTACATTCCAAGGTTGATAATCCCTGGGGTAGACACTCCAGAGACGAATCCCCCCCCCATCATGACCATAAATATTGCTCCCGCTATCGCCGCTGTAGCACAGCTGTAGAGCTCCAAATATCACATTTCGCATCCCCGGCAACTGCCACCTACCTGTTGCCTATCTTGTTGTCTAGGTGGTTTCCTTCATCTAACCTGCCAAAGGGTTTAAAGGGAAGTCAGTCATACCCTTAACACTCGGACAGTTGACATCCGGAAGTCGCTGCCCAAGTCATGAAGGTGGGTGCTTCGGAGAGTATAGCCCCCCGATGTCGCCCTCCGCGACCACCACGGGAGTCAACAGCGGGCCTAGGCATACTATACATGCGCTGTATCGATATCGGGCCGGTTCGGAGTGTTACCTTTCTTCAAACTCTTCCGCGATGCACCCCAAGCACTCGCCGTGCAGGGTCCGATTTCGCCGTTTTCGTGCCGCCATGGCACAAATCTGCAAAAAACCACACAAAGGCATACTCAGAACTCAGCGTGATACTTCTTCGATGCACCAATACTCGCAAAACCCCCACATGGTTGCCTATGTTTAGTGTCAAGCAGGCCATTTTGCAAAAAATCCGCCGTGCATCGGGGATGTTGGTGTCGGCGGTTGCTTTACGGCGGAGGCGAGTAAGCGGGCTAGTGGGTGGTTACATGTGCCGACAGCGCATACCTGCCGTGGAGACAAGGCGGCGCAAGGAGAATATGCGACCGCACACCTTCAACTTCCGTATTTAGTAAATATATTGTCTTGGCAACACTTGATAGGAGTTGCAGCGTGAACGGCGCATTATCGGCGATGCTAGGAAAGCGTGAGCAGCAGTGGGTAGGTGCTAACTGTAGAAGTGCGTTTGTGGCGTGCTTTGAAGCGAATCTCGCGTATAAAAAAACGCGTTTACAATATTAAAATGTCCGATGTACTGTACCGGTAAATGTGCTGTGGCCGGCATTCGCATTCTACACAGCGTGGTGGGCACACCACCCGTGATGGCCGTCGCCCCACCATTGACCCGGTGGTCATCTGCCGCGCGGCCCACGAGGCTGCCGGTTTCGACAAGGACGCCCTCAACCGGTCCATGAAGATGTCGGTCCCTACCATGGGGCCCACTACGGACTATAAGCAGTGGAAGAGGAGCTTCCTTGATTTCCTCTCCATCAAGGCCACTTACCTCATCCCACAGTTGGCCATCCGCGACTCGGGCGTATGGTTAGACGAACCGGCGCAACACTACGCCTACACCGTGCTGCTTCATGCAACCAGCGCGAACCATCGCG
Organism: Tetraselmis chui; assembly: GCA_026401115.1. Classification (NCBI taxonomy): domain Eukaryota; kingdom Viridiplantae; phylum Chlorophyta; class Chlorodendrophyceae; order Chlorodendrales; family Chlorodendraceae; genus Tetraselmis; species Tetraselmis chui. The sequence continues at coordinate 140,546 of JAPMLY010000620.1, forward strand.
CGGAATAGGCGATGAAGTGCGTCTCCCCAGCACGTCATGACTGCGCAGAGACCTCCTGTCCGAACGTCTCGACAGTCGGTCCTTTGCTCGCTCCTTGTCTCTGATGGACAACTTGAAGGTCAGACAGCGCCCCGGACAGTCACTTAGTGACTATGTTCACTACATGCGGCAGAAGCTCGACGACTACAACGAGACTTGTCAGATGGTTGATAGTTCCGCCGCCATTCACCCCCACAACCTCGGTCTCCTCATGTTGCACGGTATTTCTAGCACCGGCCCACACGGTCAGGCCAAATAGCGCGTCATCAACGCGTTCGACACCGACAACCGGTTTTCCGCTGATAACGTGATGGCAAGCATCCTCCACTTGGCGCACAATATGGACGAGGACGACGTCCCGGACGCAAATGCTCTCCACATCTCACCACCTCCTATCTCCGCCTTTGTTGCTGCTCGCCGCGGTTCACACAGCGGTCGAGGCCACCCTCCACGTGGGCCTTGCGGTGGTCGCGGACTACCCACCAAGTGTATCGCCTGCGGCAGCCCGGACCACATCTTGTCCTCCAGCACTTCCCCGGATGACGCTCTATTGCGGTGGACACTCGCGAAGCGCAAAGTGATCATCCATAAGTACGGCGCCCTTGGTGGCTCTCACTCTGCGCACGCCGCTCTGTTGAGCGACGTCCCCGGACAGTTTGCCCACCCTCGAGGAGTGCACGGATGAATACGATAACACCGAGGTGAGTGTGCCCTTTAGCTCCGTAGCCTTCTCCTCTTCCCTCACCCTTGGCCGTAACCTCTCACAGTTTTGGGTAGTCGACTCCGCATGCTAGATCAACCTCACCGCGGTTTAAAGTGATTTCGTACGATTCTCAACCCCCTCCGCTCCCTCGCGCGTTGGAGGGGTTGGTGTTGACGTCAAGGGCAGTGGTTCCGTCCGGATTTCAGTCTGGCTTGCCTCTGGCCGGCGTATTCACCGCACTATCCATGCGTTGTACATCCATGACTTGTCCTCTCGCATTGCTCAGCGCATCGGCCGATTGCTCAGTGTCAGCTCGATGCAGACCCACAGCGGGTGTGAATTCCTCTCCCCCCCTGACTCTGACACTGGTGTGCTTGTGGTCCCCACAGGAATGGGTGTGCTAGAGCCGTCCATAAACGGACTCTACCTCCTCCCCCACCAGTCATTGCTCCCCTCAAGCCCCTCTGCAACAACACTGAATGACCACTCCCCTAGTGTTGCCCTTGCTGCCCATTGCGACCCTATATTGTGGCACCGTCGGTTTGGACACCTGGACATGCAAAGCCTGCAGGCCCAGCACACACACGGTATCCCGACTAGCCCTGCGTTAGCCAGCTCTGCAAAAAATGTATCTTGCGATTCGTGCTTGACAAAGCCACATCTGCACCGCGCAACACCGCTGCCTTCGCGAAACCTTCCAATACCCTCCTCAACCTATCCTCTGACCTCAGGGGACCCGTCAACGTCCCCTCCCCACATGGCCTCCGCTACTGCTTGCTCGTCATTGACCACCACACCCATTACATGTGGTTGCGGTTCCTCAAATCCAAAGACGATACGTGTTCGGAGTAGGAAACCATCTTCGTGAACATCAAGCACATGCATGCACGTCATCACTCCCAATCGGGCGCGTTCGCACCGGTCTTTAAATTTGACTCGGACTGTCTTTGCAACTGCAGCCACCCGCCAGATGTGCGCACATCTCGGCGTCGGGGTCCAGTTCTCTGCCCCATACACCAACCACATGCTCGACAAAGCCGAACGTCCTTGGCGCACTACAATGCGTCGGCGATGCTCCACAAAATGGCCGTTCCCAACTCCATGTGGTCATGCGCTGTCAGCATTGTTGTGTACCTCCGCAACCGCACGTACAATCGCTCAGTCGGACCCACTGGTGGCATCCCTCTCACCCTTCTTACGTCGTTTGTGCCTGACGCCTCCAAGATCCGCGTCTTCGGGTGCGCCGTCTTCGCCAAGGTGCTTGACAAACTTCGTCGAAAGCTCAGTGAAAAGGCGTTTCGTGGCGTCATGGTCGGCTACCCCACTGACGCACCCGGGTACCGTGTGTACAACCCGGAAACACGCCGCATCACCACTTCAACTCATGTTGTCTTTCATGAAGACACCCCGGGCTTCGGCGCACAGCTCGTCGTCGACTCGGCCATCACCGACCCTTCGGATGACGCACCTGCCACCTCACCCAAATCCCACCGCATCGACATGTCATTGCCATACCCCCTTACCCGTCCTGCAGCCCCTTGCCAAGCTCGGCTCCGTTCTTATCCCCTACGCTACGGCGAAATGGTTGCCCACGTGTCCGACTACCCCTCGACCTTCGTGACGGCGTGTTGTGACCCTGAACCTGGTAAAGCCAAAGAGGACATCTTCGAACACCCTCACGTTCCCGACCTTATCACTGGTCCCCACCACACACATGCCGGCACATCGCCTAACGCCGTCTCCCTCCTGTCCGCCCGGGAGTGTGTTGAACCGAAATCGTACCGGGCTGCCTTGGACAGCGCCCATGCCCCCCAGTGGCAAGCCGCTATGAAGCATGAGTACTCCTCCCTCACGGACAACGGCACTTGGGAACTCGTTGACCTTCCCCCGGGTCGCATGGTCGTTGACAACATGTGGAAATACAAAGTCAAGTCTGACACCGCCGGTGACGTCTCCCGCTTCAAAGCGCGGTTCGTCGCCAAAGGGTACAACCAACGCGCTGGACTAGATTACACTGAGATGTTCTCTCCTTTTATCCGCATGAACCTCCTGCTGATCTTTCTGGCCATCGCAGCCGCCCGCGACCTTGAGCTCTGCCAACTTGACATCGACAGTACGTTTCGCTACGCACCCATTAAGGAGGACGTGTACATCCGCCAGCCCCTCGGCTTCAGCGATGGCACGTCCAAAGTGTGTCACCTCAGGCGCTACCTATACGGCCTAAAGCAGTACCCCCGCGAGTTCAATATGCCCCTCCGTCCATGGCTCGTCGACCATGGGTGGCAAAAATGCGTTTCCGACCCGTGCATCTACATCGTCCGCACCGGTCACGTCTTCGCCATGATCGCGTTGTACGTCGATGACATCCCTGCAGCATGCAATGATACCGCATGGCTTGCATCGTTCAAGGCCAAGCTCGGAGAACGGTTCAAGATTAAGGACTTCGGCGACCTCTCCCAATTACTCGGCATGCACATCACCCGCGATCGCTCGGCACGCATCATCTCCTTGGATCAATCCAAGAACTTGCGCGACATCCTCGCCAAGTACGGCATGACCGACTCTAAACCGTCGTCCCTTCCCATGGACCCCGGCTTCCTCGCCGGCCTCGCTCACATGACCTCGCCCTCTCTCACCGGCGTGCCCAAGGATGTTTACCCCAGCCTATTGGGCAGTCTCCAGTACGTTGCCGTTTGCACGCGCCCCGATGTCTCCACGGCGTTGAGCATCATCGTCTCAGCCCAAGCCTCCCCCACGGACGCCCACATGCAGGCTGTGAAGAAGGTCCTTCGATACCTCCATGGCACCATCGGCATGCGCCTGGCGATGGGGGGGGGGGGGGCACGGACCACAATCTCCAACTCACAAGCTTTGCCGACGCTGACTGGGCAAACGACAGCAGCACCCGCAAGTCCCGTTCGGGCTATCTCTTCACCCTCGGACGCGGGCCCATCATCTATAAGTCCAAACAACACACATGTGTGGCCCAATCCACGTGTGAGGCCGAGAACTACACCGGGCGGGTGATGCCACCAAGGAGGGACTCCACCTCCGGCAACATATGGGCATGCCAACCGCAGATTACATACCAAACGGCGACATGATGGCAAACGGCCTCCCCCACACCTATGCAAATGGTCATTTTGTTAAGATTGTAGAGATTCAAATTTCACGGGGCCGAGATTAGCAAGCGTTGCCGTGACGCTTCACAAGTATAAACGTCCGTGCTAGCTCTTACAAGCGTTGCCTTAGAAAGACATTAACCCTATATACGTCGCGCCACACACACACAACGTTAGATCCATCACAGCTCACGCAAGCCCATCCCCCCTAATTCCCTCGTTTATGCGTGTGCATGGCCCTTTGGCCCTAACAGACCAATTTCTACTTTGTTCGCACACAAAGCCCCCCATTATTGCTTTGTAAATACCGCTATTTGAGTTGGTCGGTGATGCATGACTACCCGCATCCATACCGATACTATATCGCTTGTAATAATATCATTCACGAGAAACCATTGGCGCATGCTACCCATGGACTTGCATGCAACTTCCGACTCCCGACGCTCTCTCTCGCTCGGGAGATTCCAGGGGCCACATTCAACGGGGAATTTTGTGGATTTTCGTGCCCGGACCTACCTTGACATGTTGGCGCTTTGCAGACCTTCCCCACCGGACTATATGAGGGTGATTTCGGGTACGGGTCGCCAGGCTTTGGCTCTCTACTCCTTTCACATGAGTCAAGTTTCAAGGTGCTATCCGATTGTTATACGATGGCATTGCACCATATGCTTGGCCTCACTGCGGAGCGCGCGTCTCATGTCTAGAAGTACCCTCGGTTTAATGAGGCTCACGCGGAGTCGATTGGGTATGGATCTTCGACGACGCTATCGGGTACCTCTATGTCGAGTGAGAGCTCCACAGCCGCTATGCCTATGGACCCCATCCCCGGGTGCCCGTGCTCTTGGTACGTCACTCAGCTCCATGATCGGATTGTCCACTTGCTTGAAGACCTCATGCTTGAAGCGGGGGCTACTAATGGGCGGGACTTGCGGTTGGAGGTCCGCCGTATTAGGTCGGGAGCTTCTCGAAATCATCATGGGGATGTGGTTTGGTTAGGCTTCATCTTGTCCACACCGTCATCTTGTTGTTGATGTGCCAGTAACAAGTGCTCGTACGAACACCAATGTCCCTCGTGTGGGTGCTCGTCTCCTACTCCCGAACAGTCTTACATTCATACAGTGGGAGCTCAACATAGCAAACTCGATGCGGACCTCCGCATTTCCGCTTTGCTTGGCACGCCTTGGGTTGATCGGTTCAGTCGGTCTATGACTAGTATCCCTTCGCTCCGGAGGATGGGGGGCATTTGGCGTCAATGGGAGATGAGTTGGTTGTTCGCCTGGCAATTTTGGTGGCGGTTTGTCGCTTTCATGGCATGGGTGATGTCGACTCTCGTTCTTTACGTTATGACAAGTATGTCCGTATGCGACATTTCGTTCGTCGCAGTATTTGTGTTCCTTTTCGGCGTTTTTTGGGGGATGTGCGGCGGGAATTCATGCAACGTCTTATTTTTGCTCATGTTCATGATACTTTGAGTTCCTATCTCCGTGATGCTTTTTTTGTTTTACTTGGTGGTCTCCGCTGCTTTTTCTTATAATGATATTTAGTTTCAGGAGAAGCGAACGCATTCGCGATAGCACTATATATATATACATAGCGAAATATCGTCAAGCGTCATGAACATCAACATGTCTCGCCATATGTAAGGAGGATTGTGAGTAATTTGGAACACCAAGAACTTGGAACAAAATCTGAGAAAAACACCGATAAGTTTTTGTCAAAACATCAAATTCAAGTTCTGAATATACGACGAGAAAGCTACAGGTTTCAGGATGTTCGGAGAGCCTTTGACCGGCTTCATTTGCTTTTAAACGAGTGAGTTATTCATCGGGAAAGATGGACGATACATGTACAGAATCGCCTTCCGGCCCGCTCAGAATCTTTATAGCGCAGCAGCTAGGCGCCAAAAAGGGCCCCCGACTGGCTCTAACCCACAGCTATCGCCGATCTAATAGTAAGTAAGCTTCTTTGTGCGAGTGGTGAGGGGCATCGGGTCATTGGGACGGGGTATCGGCGCGGCGATGGCGCGGCGTTTGGCGCCTTTCGGTGGAGAACGACCTATGCTCTCGGCCTCGACCCCATGTGCGTGAACCTAGAGGCAAAATACTAGGCAAAGAAAGGGGGCGTGCAAGTGGCTTGCAACCTAGCGGTCGAGGCAGCTGCGGATGCGTTATGCGCCGCTTCCATGGCGGTAGTAGTGGAAGCGATAGAGAGAGAGCGGATGAAATCAGCCGCAACCGCGAACCGCGTAGCGGCTCGCGGGTCTGCAGCCGCACCGCTAGTAGACGTATCTATCCTTTTTCGACTGCCTTTTGTCCGTAGACTTCGCTCTTGCCGGCCGAAAGCACCTCTATCTGCCCGGTGGTGACGTGCATGGTAGAGGATGTCAAGCCTAGACTTGTGCTATCGGGCCGTTGGAAATACAGTGGAGACTGTTCCAAATTCATGTAGTCGCCCGTTTTTTTATCACCCTACCCTCCACTCTTTGACCGGACATAGCGCACTCACATAAACGCATAATTGTGTTACAAATGATGTATCCCTGGAAAGCTCTGGTCTGTAGCTTTCTGCATTGCCTAAAAACCCCAATTTAGTTTATTAATAGACATTTCATGTACTAGACAGGGCTAGACTGTTCCAGTACACCTAAATCCTCCTTATAAGTATATCGCCCTCTCGCCGTAAGGCTGCTTTATTATTAGCTATCGCTAAATTCACACATCCCGGGGGCGAATCAAAATATACTGAAAATATTCTTATATTGGTAAAATGTTGGGGTTTAACGGTTAGTTAACGTACTATTTTGAGTTCGCCTAAGGCAACGCGCGGAGACAAAGAGTCACAAGCGCAGTAAATTGTCCGCGGCGGACGCCCACATGCTTTACCTATAAAGCAGCTGTTATAGCAGGTAGAAGCCTCCTTCTGCCTTTGCGCTCGCCCATTCGGCTCGCGCGACATGCATCGTAGCTCTCGTAGCTACGCAAGGTGACAACTTATACTCGACCGCGTCTAACTCGGCCGAGACTCTTTATCCTACTCAAAATACGATGGCTACAGACAGACAATTCGACGACGAAATTCGAGACGCGCCGGAATTTGTTACATCGGTAGAACTCAAACAACATGAGCAACGCTTACTCGCTAACGCTGCCGCATTAGAAGAGCGACTTAATGGCCGGTTTCAGCAAGCCTTTACCGAACTAACGGCCATGCTTAGCTCGACGATCATCACTCAACTAGCAACAGCATAACAAGTCAGCACACAACTAGCCAGTCTCGTCGGCGCAGACGATACGCTGAAGGGTGGAATTGCGGAGCACGACGCCCGCATCGCACAGCTGCCGACCGAGCGACCCTCGATCAATCACACCGTGCGACCCCTGGCCCCAGCCCTAGCGAGGACGGTACCCCCAGCAGCCCTGCCTAATGAGGATTACCACATCGACACATAGCTATTGGGACCCTACATTGCCCCGGGCCTCGAGCTACCCACCCCCGACATCTCGACGGCCCACAAATCTGGAAGCTTATCTGTGACACCTACCGCCACCTCTCCGCCCGCAGGGATAACGCCACGCTCGAAGAATACCGCGCCACGGCATGTCACGCCGCCTACGCCGCATGCGCCAACACGGCGAACATATGAGCTTTGGAAGACATTCAAAATTACCCCAAGGACTCACAGGAATTCGCGGCGGCGATCGTGAGCCTGCGTCAAAGAAACCACACCCACAACGCGCTCGAGAAGGCCGCCCGCGTGCGGATATCCCACCTCTGACACACCAAGGGCGGAGGGGAGACGAGCGATTCGGACCGCGTCTTCGCGGAATTCGCCTACGAACAATTCCTCAAACCGCGACCGGACGTTGCCTCCTCCGAGTACGACAACCTACACCGAGCATTCATCGACAAAACACTCGAGTGTTCGCTACTCGCTACCGCCAAAGCCGCCGCGGGAGCAACATTCGCGCGCAAGACCCCCGACCGACCCGCCCCGGACTAATTATCGACCTACGCCCCCTGAACATGTACTGCAAGGACCACAAGCTCACGTACGAGACACTCAAGCACCTCAAGAACCTGACGCGGGGCGGCGACTTGATGGTGTCCTTCGACCTCGCGGACGGCTACTACACACTAGGCATACAAGAGGAGGACATATACTTCTTTATGGTAAATTATCGCGGAACGGTGTACAGACTAGCCGGTCTTCCGATAGGCTGGAAATGCAGTTGTTATTATTTCTGCCGGCTTACCGAAGTTTTTATGCGTCAATTACGCGAATCACTGCCCAACCCCACCGGACACAACCCCCGTCTAGCAACGAACCAGCAGCCCACGCGACCTACACCGTCCCGGCGCTATTTGCGCAACTCTCGATGGAGGGGTGCCCGATTACTCCCGTACATTGACGACTTCCTATTATTTGCCGAAAGCAGAGACGCAGCGTTACAGCTCCGCGACCGCGTCGCGTGCTTACTCGACCGCCTCGGGCTAGGACGCAACCCCCAAAAAGGCCACATGGAGCCTACGCAAATCTGCGAACACGTCGATACGGATCGGCACCACAACCTTTACGTTCCGAGCCCCTGCTTCGAAGCTACATGCAACCGCTACCCTCTCCCGGACCTTCCTACAGCGCTATGCACGCTACGTACGGTGGCCACCACCGCGGCAGCTCGCAGTGCTCGCCAGAAAAGTACAATACATGTACCTCGCCATTCCAGCAGCCCGCTTCTACCTCCGCGAACTCCACGACATCCTCGCTACGCGCACATGATGGGGAGGCCGGGTGCGACTCACCTACCTGTTAAGACGAGACCTCCAATGGTGGACGCAAGTCCCCTCCGCCAACAACGGCCGCTCCATTTTCTCCCCCACCGCCTACCTGCACTGCGACAGCTCAAGTTACGGCTGGGGAGCAGTGTTAAACGAGCGGCTGGAAGCACGGGTTTATGGTCAGCGATAGACCAGCAGCAACACATCACCTCGAAAGAGTTGAAGGCCACGCGACTCGCAGTCCTTTCGTTCTTACCACTCCGGCCGCAAAGTCCTCATGCACGAAGACAACCAAGTAGTGGCGGCTGTCCTCAGTCACCTTACGTCCCGGTCCCCGGCTATGATGGACGAGCTTCGAAAACTCTAGGAACTCATCGACACCAACAACATCAGCATCCGCGCGCGCTATATTCGCTCCGCGGCCAACGTTTGGGCCGACTGACTGAGCCGCGAAACAGACATGGACGACTGGCAGCTCAACCCCCGCACCTTCACTTACTTAGACCCCCTGTGGGGCCCCCACTCCTTCAACAGGTTTGCCACGCATGGCAACTCGTAGCTTCCCCGCTACAACTCCCGCCGCCGAGACCCCACCTACGAAGCCGTGGACTGCCTCCATCTTCCCGACAACTTCTGGACAGCGGAGACCAATTGGTGCAACCCACCTTGGACACTACTCCCCGACCTCGTCCATAAGTTACGTCAATCCGGGGCCGAAGCAACAGTCATCGCGCCATACTTGCCCGCCAAACAGTGGTTCCAACTACTAAGCGAACTTTCCCACGAACAGATCATATACCCCACCTCCCGAGATTTATTTTCTTTCCGGGCAAGCGCGGAGCGTACGAGGGCGTCCGACCGCCCGGCTGGAGCGTCACGGCTTTCCACGTACCGCCCCGGCTTGGCTCTACCGAACACATGGTAAGCTCCACCCAACACCGAGCAACCGGACATTCGCGCCCATACCTCTGCACGCCCGAACATCCGCGGACAACGACCACCAAGCCACACTTGTGAAATACCGACTCGTCGAACCTGCGGTCCACGCACCATGGCAAGCCTCGATGCGCAACCACGTCGGCGCACTCGTCGGCACATACGACTTGGGCAAACTCGTGCTCGACCTACTCACCGGCTCCCTCGCCCCCACCACCTACAACAACTATGGAACCGGTATGCGCCGGTTTACTGTTTTTTGCAACGAAGAAGGAATCACACCACTCGAGGCGACCGCGGCCGTAATGCTTCGCTTTACAACATGGCTCGCCCGGTCCGGAACCATCGCAGCCAACAGCCTTCAACCCTACATCTCGGAAATAAACAAGCTCTTTCGCGACCACTTGAAGGAGCTAGTGGCGCTAGGACCACTTCTAACGGACGCGCGTCGGGGACTCGCCATGCAGCAGTAGCCCATCACCGACCCCGACATTCGCGTACCAATCCATGTCCCCATCGTACAACAGATGCTACTCTTCGCCCACCGACACTACCGCGAGCTAACCTGGCAGCCGGACAACCTCGTACATATCAAGACTTTCCGCGCGATTCTTGCAGTATGCACTAACTAATGCTATTTTTGCCGCGTGGAAACCGGCGTACGTTGCCACATGGACGACATCGCGGTCGACCAAACGGCCGGTAACAAACTGTTAATCGTACGAAAAGCAAAGGGAGACCAACGTCGGACCGTGGCCGACAAACCGCTCCTACAACTCCCTATTACTGGAGTACCACTACTAGCGGACCTCATGGAGGCGTTTACCTCTAGACGCACCCGTTACTGCACCCAACTCGGCAATCGACCCGGACTAGCTACCTTTTGGGCCGTCACACGCAACGAACAGCCGCACACGTGGACGGCCGGGACCATCACCGAGTGGATTCGTGAGGCGTGCAACACCATTGGCGCTTCACCCCCCCACGCAATTCAAGTGGACATCTCACAACCTACGGAAAGGCGCGGTGTCCGCCACCGCATGCATCGGCACACCCCTCACCAAGATCCGCTACATGTGTGGTTGGTCGAAAACCAACGACGTCGTTACTTGCAAGTATATCGACCCCACCATGAGCGAAACCCCGGCGGCCTGGCTATTCTTCGGCTGGCTAGTCGCCAAACATCCCCCGGATTAGTAGCCTACGCAGACCTTCAGTCTCTATAGATGGCATAATCTGACTCCCAGTCACTAAATTCTTATATTGGTAATATATTGGTGTTTAACGGTTAGTTAACGTACCATGTTGAGTCCGCCTAAGGCGGTAAGGCAACGCGCGGAGACAAAGCGTCACAAGCGCAATAAATTGTCCGCGGCGGACGCCCACCTGCTTTTCCTATACAGCAGCTCCTCTAGCTGGTACCAGCCACCTTCTGCCTTTGCGCTCGCCCATTCGGCTCGCGCAACCTACCCGCCCTTCCCTGATCAAGCGCTGAATAGAAATATAACACCTCGTGTTTTAGTGCCTGTTTATCCAAAATGTAAGCAAGCTGTTGTCTTTGGCATAATCTGACTCCCTGTCGCTAAATGAATGAATGATCGAGGGCAGTACTGATGCTGTGGCATGCCTTTAATCATCAATTTCTTACAAGGAAAAGCAGCGGGCATGCCTTGATGTTCCTCGGGCTTAGGTTTTTTCCTCCTTATTTCTTCTTTTTACTTATTGATGGTCTCCGCTGCTTTTTTTTTACAATATTTTTTGCAAATTTAAATAAATGTGAATCAAAAGTAACATTCATGCATATACAGATACGAGTCTGTCAAAACGCGTGGTATATTTCAGACACTGAATTTTGCTCATACAGGAGAAACCCTTAAGGCTTTTAAGACTGTATGTGACGAAAAAGATCTCATCATTGTGTATACCGGGTACTGGTACCCAAATCAAGGATCTCCAACTCATATTTGCATATTTGTACATAAGATAAAATATATCAAGTAAATAAAATGTGGAGAAGTTGCAAAGGAAACCGGTACCCGTGAGCTTATATGATATTGCTGGAGCAGTGCTGATGGGGGTAGCGTGAGGGGTTAGGGCTACAGGCAAGTGCCGGGTGGTTAGGGTTTCCCTCCCTGCCTCGTCTCTTACCTCTTAGGGTTTCCCTCCCTCGTCTCTTACATGTACACAGTTTAAGGCCGATTCATAGGTGAACTTTGCCACCATCCGCGAAACCAACAATGGTGATGTAGGCGAGTTACGACGAAAGGAGCTGGTATTATCTCGGGCGAGGGTGTGTGTGGATCGCGTCGGGGCCTACGACGACCTTAGCGAGGGGGGTTCTCGAAAGGAGGTTTGCTCAATCGCAAGCAACAAGCTTCTATTCCGGACACGTTCGACTCTTTGGTATCAAAGATTCGTTAGACGTCCATGCCGCCTAACATCATGGATGGCGCGATTAACGCTTAGCTAGGACTTAGACAAGGCGCCCTAAGTTAAGCTAGCTACACCCACTTGGTCAACGACTTTTTACAAAAGGTCTCGACATCCTCTTACGGACGACTCGCATTGCATCCACTTCATCAATGGCATAGCGAATTTTCAATTATAGGCTCATTTTCTTGAATGACCTCGTGGCCGACTTGCCGCATTTGGGCCGTGCAAGGAGCGCACGGACCTCGACTGACAACCCATGAAGTAGCCGAGTTACCAATAAACGCTCTTGTGGCGGTTAGCCTCTGAAAGCTAAACGCTAGCACAAATCTGTTCTAGTCTGTCTAGCTCTGTGTCGTAAGATTGCAAATGATGTTGTCGAGAGGCAATTGATGAAAGATGTTTCACTGCTGTACTTGGGCAGTAGATGTTGTAAATGAACAAAGGAATTGTTAAAAGGTTCTGTCACCTCCCTCTACTGCACTGGGCTTAAATAGGTTTCAGCCCAGACTAGTTACGCCTGCAAGCTTCGCTTACGTGTCAGGCGCTAGTGCTGCTCAACCGTCGTCATCTGTCCTCGAGACGCGGCCTGCCTAGCATTGGGTTTCACGACGCGGCTCCTTCTGCATTGAAGAGCTCGTTCTGGCGCGTCATCTGGCTAGTTAGATTAATTATGCATATCTGTACGTACCGGGAGGTACTGGTCGTACTGTAGCATCAGCACCATTACAATATTGCAGTAGCGACGTACCCACGAGTATACGTCCGTCCTGTGGAAAAGCACGAATTGGAATCCGTAACGAGTACATGTACAATGTCCTGCAATGTACTGTTGCAGGACTGTACTCGTCACACTCGTACCCTCCCCCTCTTGACAGATCAATGAGGCCGCCGCGAGGCAGACCTCCGTGGTTCTTGGCTCCTTTACTGAAGCAGTTACTGGGACTCAGGAATGCGCGCTGGGAAAGCGTGCATGAAGTCAATGTACGCCTGAGTCTTGGCGAACTTGCGCCATTGGGGCGTCTCCAAGAAATCTTGTAACGCTGTGGTCCGGTGTACTTCGTTCAACCGGTGCCAGACAGGTGGAATGTCGTCATCACTGAAGTGCGTCATGAAGAGCAAATATTTGCCTCGTCGTCCAGGTAACGACTTGATGCACACAGCAGAGATGTGAGAGACGTCGAACTCCTCGTCGTCTCCTTCAGGGACAGTCACCGGGACAGCTGGTCGTAGCAGAGCGGTAGAGCAGGGTCTTAAGTTGTTAACGTGGAACACAGGATGTAAGCGTACTGTCGCTGGTAGTTTTAATCTGTAGCTGTGTTTTCCAATCTGCTCCTCCACTGAAAAAGGGCCAAGCTGTCTGTCTCTGAGTTTCCTGTTCGGTTGTCCTCGCAGAAAAAGATTTGCTGTGACGACTGACACCTTGTCTCCCTTAGCGAAGTGTGGCGCTGTAGACGGTTCTGTGCGCGCTTGCATCTCGTCCTTGTGTAGCTGTAACACAGAGCGTACCAGGGTGTGCACTTCCTGTAACAATCTCAACCGTTCTGTTGCGTCTTGCGAAAAGGGAATCGATGGTCGCATGCTGAAGAGCAGGTCAGGAGGCTCCTCAGGAGAAAAACCAAAGTTAGCCTCGAACGGCGTGTGCTCAATTCCGAGTGCACGCGAAGCGTTGTACGCAAACTCCACTTGCGGTAGAAGTGTCGACCAGTTAGAGCCATCATAGCAACAGAAGCAACGAAGAAGCTGCTGAAACGTGCTGTTTACGCGCTCTGTCAAGCCATCTGTTTCTGGGTGTCGGCTGGTAGACATGTTCAGACGAGTTCCGAGGCGTCTCCAGAGTGTCTGCCAGAAAGCGCTGACAAATTTCGGGTCGCGATCGCTGATTAGCACACGGGGAAGTCCATGTAAGCGGTAGACTCCCTGTAAAAACAAATTGGCAGTTTCTTCGGCAGTAATCGACTCTGTACATGGCAGAAAATGGGCCATTCGAGTTAGATGGTCTACTACAATCAGCACACTGTTAAAGCCGTTGCTCTCAGGCAAGTGTGTCAGGTAGTCAAGACCAACTGTGTGCCACGGTCTGGGTGGAACAGGTAATGGGTAAAGAGTCGCAGCCATCTGCGGACGAATCTTTGCTCGTCGGCATACGACGCAGCGTTCACAAAAATCTTTCACGTCTTGGCGGATTCGTTTCCACCAGAATCTGTCGAGTGCTTTAGCAAGAGTGCTAGCAACTCCTCTGTGACCGGCTGACGAACTTTCGTGCAGCTCTGCGATCAATCTCAGTCGGAGCTCAGAGTTCTGTGGAATACAGAGGCGATTGAGGCGCCAAAAGTACCCGTCTCTGGCTTCTATCCGGCTGTCTCTTGTCCACTCACCATCGTCCCCATAAAACGAATCTTGTGAGAACCCCTCGCGAATGAGATCAGCGAACTCAGGGCTCAGCTGCAGTGCGTCAACAGTCAGTGAATTTAACTGTGCGTCTTCAAACAGCAGCTGGGACTTCCGTCGTAATTCTCGATCTGACGGAACCTCGCCATCCCAAAATAAGGGTACTGTGGCCTGAGGTACGAAGTCTGGACGCCGGCTTAACGGGTCAGCTTCGTTCAGAGCTCCCTTGCGATATGCAAGTGTCATCGAGCCCACAAACGGTTGCAAATCCCGCAGGTATCTTGCTTGCCGCTTGTTCAGCCTGTTGTTCGGTTGCCTGAGCAGGTGCCGCAGTGTGTCGTGGTCTGTTACGACAAGGAACTTAGAACAGCCTTCAAGATAGCACCTCCAATGCTTGACGGCTTCGCATACGGCCAAAGCTTCTAAGTCGTACGCAGAGTAAGTGTTACCACGCTCAGCTGGATTCAGCTTACGCGCCCAGTAAGAGACTGGTTGAAGACCGCCTCCTTGGTCTTGCAACAGGACTGCTGCAATCCCCACTGTTGAAGCATCTGTAGCTACGGTGAACGTCGCGTCCGAGCCGACCTCCGGAAGGATCAGGCATGGCGCGGAAATGAGCCGTAACTTGAGAGTCTCAAAGGCTTCCAAACAGGCAGGCGTCAGCGTAACCTTCTGTGGCTGGGACTTCCGCAGTAAGTCCGTCAATGGAGCCGTAAGGTCGCTAAAATGGTGTATAAATCTCGCATAGAAGTTGCAGAACTGTACGAAACTGCGAACCTCCTTCTGCGTCTTGGGCACTGGCCAGTCTGCAACGGCCTCGACTTTCTTTGTGGAAACCGAAATTTTCCCGGCTGACACAGTGTAGCCCAGATACTCCATTTCTTGCAATCCGAAGAAGCATTTCTTAAGGCGTAATTTCAGCCCTTCCTCCTTGAATCGCTGTAGCACTAGACGTAGGTGCTCCAGGTGCTCTTCCAGAGTTCGACTGTAGACACAGACGTCATCCAGGTAGACTGTCACGAACTTATGTAAAAAGTCGCGAAGTATGTCGTTCATCATCCTCTGAAATGTAGCTGGTGCGTTACACAGCCCAAACGGCATGGCGACCCATTCCATTAAGCCATCAGGGGTCTGAAAAGCCGTCTTGTGAACGTCCTGATCACGCACTCGAACTTGCCAGAATCCAGAAGCGAGGTCGAGGTGTGTGTAAAAATTCGCGTCCTTAAGTTCGTCCAGAGTGTCGTCCACACGCGGTAGCGGGTAAGCATCTTTACGCGTAACCTCGTTAAGACCACGGTAGTCAATGCACAGACGTAGCGAGCCATCAGCTTTCCGCACAAAAAGAATTGGCGAGCCGAACTCACTGTAGCTGGGACGGACCAGACCAGCGTTCACTGCGTCTTTGAGCTGTCGATTAAGCTCAGCGCGCTCTGCGGGTGACAATCTGTTCAGACGTTGACGTCGCATCGGGCCAATTGTTTCAATGGGATGATCCCACTGTCGGCTTACAGGTGGAGAGTCGACAGGTTGCAGTAACTCCGGGAAGTCATCAAAGAGTAAAGACCGGAAGTTGTCACGTTGTTCTGCTGTTAGTTCCTCTCCAGTGTGAAAGTCTGTCGTTTGTTCAGCGACTGACGTAAGTTCAATGACGTAAAAATCAGCATGACGTCCTCTGCTGCGGCGCGTCTTGCGCATAAGCTTCTGAACTTTCGTAGATGACATGAGTAGACACTCAGGGCGTCGTTCCTCAAGTGTAGTCTCCACAGCTGTGCCGTCCATTAGTGTAAAAATTCTGGTTGTACCAAATTGTAAAGAGGCCTGTTCGTCATCAAGCCATGGTAAACCCAGGATTAAATCAGCTGTGCGTAAATCACGTAAGACATAAAAAGTCCGTTGAAACTCGTGGCGAGCCAGCTCAAAAGTGACGTCACAGACTGTTGTAGAAGTCACTCGTTGTCCATTAGCGAGTCGAACTGGGGTTTTACTTGCAGACTTCCGAGTCTGTAAAGCAAAGCGTCGTACAAAGTCCTCTGACACAAAATCAAGTGTCGCAGCACAGTCCACTAATCCAGAAATTTGTTGTCCGCCATCAGGAGTTTTCACAGTCAGCTCAGTCCGAATTAACGGGCGAGCTTCCGTGAGGTCAGTCAGTAGGGCTGTAGCTGGCGAAGAAAATTGTCGCAGCGTAGCGATGGAAGGTTCCGAGTTGTCTGTTGGTACAGGTACCGAGTCGGGTTGATCAGGTGCTGTAGGTTCTGGTGAGTCGTTAAACGCACAATCTGCGTCGACTAACCACAGCTGTACAGGCCAAGGGGCTGGAGCAACCACCTCCTGTTGCGCTGGGTTCTCCAGTGACTGACGTGTAAAAAGCTGTGTCCTTGCTGGGAATTCTTGATAGAGTTTCCAGTGCTTAGTCACCTGAGTAAATTTCGCCCACTTTGGTAGTACAAATATAGCCATCGTAGATGTCGGAGATGTTCGACGACAATCCTCAAAATGCTGCGCAATCTGCTCAGCTAACTCCCAGGGTGGGTTGATGAACACCCTCTCTCCTGTTAAGTCTCTGTCTAGAATCGAGTCACTCGGCGAACAGTGAGGTAAGTCACCGTGCGAGTTAAGACCTTCATCATCAGCACATCCCTCCAACGTGAAGTTGAATCGTGCATGCAGAGGGTCAAAGACTGAGTCAACCAGTTTCCAATCAACTGAACGTCTGGTTACAGGTTTACGACTCTGTCTCTGCTTAGTCTGACGACGACGACCTGCTACTTGCGTTACAGGTGTCGCAACTGTAGTCGATGGAGATGTCGAAGGAGTTTCGACGACCTCTGTCGCTAACAGTGTCTCAGAATGAACAGTAGATGTAGCCGGCTGCTCCAGTTCATTTGTAGAACAGCCTTGCCACCATCATTGCTTCTTAGGTTGCATTGGTGCCTTGCCTTTGAACTCCGGGCATTGGAACAAACGGTGTCCCTTCTTGTGGCACTTGAAGCAGAGTCCCTCGTCCATGTGTCGCTTACGCTCCTCAGCTGTCATTGCATTTGCGATTGAATTAAAATCTTCGCGGCCGGATGTTTGACCACGTCCACCATTGTTGCCACCACGACCACCATTGTTACCACCTCCACGTCCACGTCCGCGGCCTCGTCCACGGCCACCTTTGTTACGTTTCCAGACGTTAGAGGCTTCCTCAAAAGGGTCTTCAAGGTTGCGCTTGCGAGAGGGCTGGGCAGATGGTCCAGCAGCAGACCTTGCATTGCCTAGTTCCGGCGAGTCTGTCACGACGTCATTCAGAAAGTTTTGTAGCTCCACGAGCGTAATCTGGTAACCTTGTTGAGCTCGGTGTGATCTAGCCAGTCTCTGGAGGTCCACGTTTGCAAGGCCAGTAATGAAGCGTACACACTGTACCTCAGCTGTCAGGTCTTGACGAGAACGACGTAAGTAGTCGTTGTACTTCTTAGTGAAAAGCGCGTAACTCATCGTGTTGCTCTGCGTAAAACTTAGCAAAGCGTTAATTGCGTCGTCCTGAATGTTCGGAAGAAACGTCGACTTGCGTATCTCCGCAACAAGCTCGTTGTACGTAGATGGAATTGGAGGCTGATTTTTCCGGTTCAACCACCACCCACCTAGGTGTCCAGAAAACTGTGAAGTAACCCAGAACACTGCATCGTACGAGTCAGCTGCAATCCCAAGCATTATAAAACGCTGAGGCTGAGCTTCGAGCCAATCCTCTAGTACAGGTGGGTCTTGACCATTCTGGTACGGTGAAGTAATAGCAGCCTTACGCTGAGTCTCCGTAAGGGTCACAGACAGTCCAGCCAAGTTGTGGGTAGGCATCGGCATTCCCACTCGTAAATCTGTAGGCCCTACTCCAGTCAGTCGATTAATGTGTCCGAGAATCAGTAGCCATACAGAACCAGAGTCGACCGTCGTAAACCGGGGGTACATGTGGAACTGTCTCGGGATAGACGTGTCGTCTTGCATGACTGGAACATGTTGCGTGATTGCTCGATAAAAAGATTCCCACTGAGTCACGTAACCAAAGTGAAGTAATTCACTCTTGTGCTTCTCAGCACGAAGTAACCCCTTCTGTGAGGGCGTAAGTGTCAGACCGTCAATGTTGATGGTTTCCGGGACGACGTAGGTGTCATCCGGATTAACTGTCGACTGTGCCAAAACAACCTGCTCGACCTGAGCAGGTGTACGTAAGTTGTTCGTAGCAAACACGACAGGAATAGACGCAGAGTACACGTAGACAAGCTGTCGTCCTTGAGGTAGCGTAACATTAACAGGTTCACCACTCAACAGCGTCAAATCATCCGGTGTCAAAACAAGACCGGTCTCCTCGTGTAACTCGCGAATAGCAGCGTCGACAGGCTCTTCGTTGGGTAAGACAGAGCCAGCCGGGAACCAAGTTTTACCAGTACGAGGCTCACGCTGAAACACCAACTTAAAGTCCGACCGTTTAGTTCCTCCAACGTGAATTACCAACACCACGTAATGACCAGCTCCAAGAGAAGCCATCTCAACTCAATCAAACAACGTCGAGCAGATCAACGAGCGAACGAAAGCGTGCGTCGACCAAAGAGCTCCGAAACCAGTGTGGCGGTTAGCCTCTGAAAGCTAAACGCTAGCACAAATCTGTTCTAGTCTGTCTAGCTCTGTGTCGTAAGATTGCAAATGATGTTGTCGAGAGGCAATTGATGAAAGATGTTTCACTGCTGTACTTGGGCAGTAGATGTTGTAAATGAACAAAGGAATTGTTAAAAGGTTCTGTCACCTCCCTCTAATGCACTGGGCTTCAATAGGTTTCAGCCCAGACTAGTTACGCCTGCAAGCTTCGCTTACGTGTTAGGCGCTAGTGCTGCTCAACCGTCGTCATCTGTCCTCGAGACGCGGCCTGCCTAGCATTGGGTTTCACGACGCGGCTACTTCTGCATTGAAGAGCTCGTTCTGGCGCGTCATCTGGCTGGTTAGATTAATTATGCATATCTGTACGTACCGGGAGGTACTGGTCGTACTGTAGCATCAGCACCATTACAATATTGCAGTAGCGACGTACCCACGAGTATACGTCCGTCGTGTGGAAAAGCACGAATTGGAATCCGTAACGAGTACCTGTACAATGTCCTGCAATGTACTGTTGCAGGACTGTACTCGTCACACTCTTATGTGACTCTAAGGGTCGAGGGCACTAAACGACTTCATCGACGCGAAGATTATAGCTTTGCTCGAGGTCGTGGTCGTGGTGGTAATCGTGGAGGTAGTGGCCGATCTTCTTCGGACACTGGCCGAATTTACTTCACCGCAATCGCTGGAGCTCTAACACCTAAAGCGCGTAGGAGACACTAAGAGGAGGTACTTTGTTGAAGGGCAAGGAGCCGGTCGGCTCACCCGGTAAGCATAAATGATGGTGGCACGGATGCTCTTTGGACGAATTGGAGCAGTGGCCTAAATCTTAAGGCTAGGGATCGATGATAGCATCCGGACTATATCGACGTATTTCGTGGTATTTTCGGAGACCCGAATGCGAAACACACCCGAAATAGCAGCGGAATGCGCTTGTAAAATGTCAACGATACCATCGATCCCTAGCCTTACTAAATCTACTATTCGTCCTCAGACATTGTTAGCGATAGAGGTATAAGTTTCTACTCCGACACCTCCATCCATCCATCGTCTTCAGTAGCGACGCCAACTAACTAACTCAATAGTTGGTGGTCGTCGTTAAAACAAACACAAAAACGATCGATAGCATATAACAACCATTCGTTCGATTGATTGGTGACTTATTGATTCTATCTTCGACCCTCTGCACGCACGATTGAACTTCACTTTGGAAAGTTGTGCATGCGATGAAGGGCTTAATTCGCACGGTGACTTATCTCTTTGTTTGCCGAGTGATTCAGTCTCACAGAGAGACTTGAGTGGAGAGCGTGTGTTCTTCAATGCACCGTGGGGGCGTGGGAGTTAGCAGAAGAGATGGCATGCCACTTCGAGAAGTGTAGACGTACACGCTTCTACGATGGTTGTGTTTGATCTTCCTAAGCGGGCTAAGTTCAACACCATCACTTGACTCTAGAAAATGTACCAAAAGTTCCCTCCAAGAACGTAGTTGTTTAGAAATTTATCGGATGCAGACCCGACTTAGCGAGAGGTTGTCGCGCTTGCTCAATGACATGTTTTACTTTGGTTAGTCGACGCTTATTGTGATTTTTACGATTCCGCCCCGATTTCAAGTGATCTATCCACCTCGGTACATGTACCACCAGTCGAGCCTACAACTTTCATCGCTACGTTGAAGCATTTTTCTTCGCACGCTCCCGCCCGGCTGATTGACCTCGCCGAAGCTCGCCCGTTGATTCGAACCGAGCTCACCGTAAAAACTCTTGATGGCGGACAGCTGATTTTTGGATGAGTCGGTAGTTTTGCGACACTTGACTTTGTGTCCGAGGAGTTCGTATGACGCTTTTCTTTGTCAAAGTCCAAGGTCAAGACACCACTTCGACTAGCCAACGGACAACGTGTGACGTCTTCGACAATATGTGACATTACTTTCGAGCTCGCTCGTCATGAGTTTCAACGGATTTTTACGTCTAACGTGATTCACGCTATGCGGATCTGATACTCGGTTTACCATGGTTAGAGGACGTACAATCATGTTCGCAATTCTGTACGACGCGTATTTTCACCATGATGGATGGTACAACGGTGGACACCCATACATAAGAGCGCAGACCAGAGTGCCTATTGACGTCATCTTTCAAGTTTTATAAGCTTATGCGCAAGACGAGCCGAAGCAAAGGACGTAACGCTAACTTTTACGCGATTCACGTCTCGCGAGTATGGGAACAACCAGCAGAGTTTCACATTGGAGAGGAGTTAATCGCAGAACAACGTGAAAACTTAATGTCCTTACATAGTTACGAGGACTTCACATAGTTACTGCGACCATTTGATGCGCCTCATGTAGGGCGACAATGGGATCACCCATTCGAAACTTTTGGCCCGATGAAGCGCGAACGTCTTAGCTGATTGTCGCTTGCGGAACGCGATGAACTCAACCGACAGCTCAAAGAAGCAGTGGAAGCTTGCTCGATTCGCCCGAGCCACAGTGAGTTCGGCTCACCGATCCTTTTTGAACGTGAGGTTGATGGCTCGCCGCGACTGTGCATTGATTACAGTGGACTTAACGCGGTTACGCGGAAGGACGCCTTACCACTTCCGCGTGTGAATGACACCATGGATGAGCTGAAGGACGCAAATTTTACACGCATATCGACCTCCCGTTTTGCTTATGGTAAGTTCGAGTGCATGAGAAGGACATCCATAACGACGGCGTTTGAGACACTTGATGGTCTAATGCAGTAGGTCGCGATACCGATTGGACAGTGCAATGCACCACCTACGTGCTAACGTATGATAGATGACATCCTGCACTATTCTTAGCACAAGTTCGATATTGTCTACCTCGACGACGTCTGCGTCCTCAATCGCACGATGGACGAGCACATGGAGCACTTACGTCTTGTGCTTAAACGCTTCAAAGAGGAAGACTTGAAGTTGCGCCTTGAAAAGTACTTCTTCGATCTTCAAGATTCGGAGTTCTTGAGTTACACACTCCCACATGGTAAAAAAACTATTTCGACAAAGAAAGTCGAGGCCGTCGCAGCCTACGACGTATAGGGAATGTCGCAGTTTCGTGCAATTTTGCAACTTCTACGCCAAGTTCATCCATCATTTAAGCGACCTTACGGCTCCATTGAAGAACTTACTACGGAAGTACCAACCATACAAAGTTACGCTGACGCTTGCCTGTTTCGAAGCCTTCGATACTTTCAAGTTAAGGCTCATTTTCGCGCCATGCTTGATCCTTCCGGAAGTCAACTCGGACGAGATGCTTACCGTAGCTACAGATGAGCGGGGATTGCAAAAATCATGTTGCAAGACCAAAGAGGAGGTCTTCAACGAGTCTCTTATTAGGTGCGTAAGCTAAATCCTGTTTGAGCGCGACAATAACTACTCTGCGTACGATTTAGAATTTTTGGCCGTATGCGAGGCGGTCAAGCAATGGAGGTGTTACCTTGAAGGGTGCTCTAAATTTCTTGTCGTGAAAGACCACGACACACCGCGACATTTGCTCACGCAACCGAACGACGTGATGAAAAAGCGGCAAGCACGTTACCTGCGGGACTTGCGACCGTTTGTGGGTTCAATAACGCTTGCGTACCGCAAGGGAGCCCTTAACGAAGCATATCCGTGAAGTCGGCGAACACACTTCGTACCTCATGCCACAATTCCATTGTTTTGGGATATCGAGGTTCCGTCAGATGCGAAAATATGACGAAAGTCCCAGCCGCTGTTAAAAGACGCGCCGTTAAACTTATCAACGGTTAACGAATTGCGGTTGAGCCATGACCTCGCTGATCTCATTCGCGAGGAGCACTCCCAATATACGTTGTATGGGGAGGAGGGTGAGTGGACAAGAGAAAATCGGATTAAAGCCATAGCTTGTTATTTTTGGCGCCTCGGTCGCCGTTGTGTCCCGCGGAACTCTTAGCTCCGACTGAGATTGATCGCAGAGCTACACAAGAGTTCGTTAGCTTGTCACAAAGGACTCGCTAGCAATCATGCTAAAGCGCTCAACATATTCTCGTGGAAACGAAATCGCCAAAATGTGAAAGAGCTTTGTGGGTGCTGCTTCGTGTGTCGACGAGCAAAGATTCAACCACATATGGCTCCGATTCTTTACCCTTTTCATGTTCCACGGAGACCGTGGCACACTTTGAGACTTGACAACTTGACACACCTGCGTGTGAGCAATGGCTTTGATTTTGTGTTGATTGTGGTCGACCATTTGTCTCGAGCGGTCCATTTTCTGCCATGCATAGAGAGCGTAACTACAGAGGAAATTGGTAAATTGTTCTCACATGGAGTTGTAGGTGACGTAGGGTACTTTATAGGCGATACTTGAGCTTGTCTCTAGCTTGGGACCGAAAGGTAACCCGGATTAATAGTGAAAGGTGTATAAAGCCTTCCAGCAAGCTCGATCCGTGCGCGTCGAGGAAAAACGAGGCAAACATATTGTGGCTCGGTCGGGGGTGACTTCGCGTGGAGGGCGTCCGCTTGAGGCCTAGGTGGCGTCCGACGCTGGTTAAGGTAGCGAAGTTAGGGCGGTCAAGCCCAACATTGGTGTGTGGGATGGGGTTTGGGGGGACGGTTTGGCCCGCCTTCGAGGTGGGAAGGCGGCAGACTCCGAGGAACATGGGGTGGATTGATTGTAAATGTATAGCCCCCGATGAACAACGGCACGTATTGCAATAGTGCGTGTCACCATGTGCACCCGATCGAAGGGTACCCGGTCTTACCCTTACTTAGCGAAAACCTCCTACTAAGGGGGCCGAGACTAGGGGGGCCGAGAGGCAACAACCGGTCCCGTTGGCCGGTACATGTTGTAAATGACGACTTTTCGATTCAGCCAAGCCATCACCAAGCTCCACCAGCAGAGGAGCCAACCGCCCCTCATCCTCCCGCTCAAAGACGTAGTAGTCATGGGCCAATTGAACGGATGGACTGCCGCGAGAAGTCGATGTGCAGAGATATTTTATTATTCATAATTGATATTATATTGGGATGATTTAGGATGACGTTGTGGATGAATAAGCACTCCAACATTGCTCTTCTTTGCTCGTGGATTCCACCAATTCCTTTGTAATACTGCAAAAAAATCAAAGAAAAGTAGAGGAGGTCACAAAGCAAAAAGAAGAAAAGAGGAAAAAATCAACGCCAAAGTAACACGAAGGCATATGCCAATGTGTCAGCATTGCCCTCCTTCAAAGCGTCGCGGAGATAGGAACCCAAAGTACCCTCAATATTGGATACACGAAGAACAAGATGAGCACGGACAGAAAAAATAGGAGGGGAAACAAAAGGGGAAGAGTGACAAGAGGATCACGGAATCCAAAGCACGGCAAAAGGAATGCACTACATTGTCACAAACCTAGTAGATTAAACTAAGGAATCTCCAAGGCCACGCCGAGAATACAACACGTGGAGGCGACAAGCGACGCCTCACGCGCCGCTTGAGGAAGCACGCGGACGTTTTTGGCCCATGGCACGGGTGAAGAGCGCCGTGGCATGAGAAGGCATCCAAGCCGAGGAAGAAGCGGCCTCCACGCCGCCCGCAGCGGCGGACAAACCACGCAAGACGTTGTCCGCGTGAGCAACATGGACGGCGAGAGAGATCTTTCGACGCAAGGAGGCCAACAACTTGCCCACATGCATCCCTTCAGAGGCGGCTGCATGCTTGGCTCGCTCCGTCAAGAAAGCCGTGGCGTGGCCGCCGAGAGTACCAAATTCCGTGAGTACAAAGGGAATGAAACGGATGTCGGGGCGACTCCCCACCCCCTCCAAGTACTTCTCGAACTGGGTCTTCTCATCATGGCGGAGAGAGACTTCGGGTGACGGGGGGCTAGAAACGCCGAGCAAACCGGAAGAACGGCATCAAGGGCAAGTTTTGAGCCTCGGATGCCGTGATAATGCAAAACACTTACATCCGCGGGGAGACCGTCGTTGCCGTTGGGGAGTTGAACTAACATCGTGGGATTTGTGAGAGCCTCGACGCCAACCCCGAGTGCGCCACGAACCTCGGAGACGATTTTTGCAAGGGCCGTCACTAACCAAGACTGAGGAGTGTGGACCGAAGCATGTCCGCCGCATCGAGCCAAATGGTCCGCAAAAGCAATGGCCCACGCATCGTCCGACATGTCAAAACCCGCATACGAGAACGCACCCCGTCTAGCTTGAACCGAGAGATGGCAAGAAGCACAAGCAGTGGGGGACCGTAGAGTAGAGAGGATGCGGGATGAGGGTAGGCCGAAGCTGGTAACCCAAAGTACCCTCGAGAGATAATAATCCTTACTACACTCCTCCACAAAAGTCCGGACAAGATTTCGCACCTTCGCAAGTAGAAAATGTAATCATGCGTCGGTTTTATTGACAAATATCCTGAAATCCCAGGCAATGCTTTTGCGCGCAAAATGGAATGCACCGACAACTGCGAGGGGCGAGTTCGAACACTGCCGGGCATGTGTACTTGGGGTTATCGCGCCCAGGGACTGGATCCGCCATTTTTTTGTTGGGTTCGGATCCATGAGTACTTGATTTTTTAGGATCCGGAACTAGTGAGTACCTCTAAAAAATGGATTCGGATCCCGCGATTACCTGTGATTCTAGGGTTCGGATCCCGCGATTACCTGTGATTCTAGGGTTCGGACCCCGCGATTACCTGTGATTCTAGGGTCCGGATCCCGCGATTACATGTGATTCTAGGGTTCGGATCCAGCGATTACCTGTGATTCTAGGGTTCGGATCCAACGAGTACCTATGTTTTCGGTTCCGGAACCGAGTACATGAGTACTTCTAAAATTTTGGTTCCGTTGGATTCGTTGGGTTCGCGATTCCAACAAGTACTCGAAGTACTCATGCAAAAGGATACATATTGCGCATTTTGGGGGAAATTTGTACTGCAAATTCAATTCATACATCTCTACTAGTTCTATGCGCATGCTCATGCTTGGATCCCATACAGTAGATTTTGACTGAGGTATCATGAACACCCTATCTGAATTCCCAATAAGCTCCTCTTTTGTACGTTGAATAGCCGTCGATGACAAGCTCTTCCCTGATCTAGACGGTCTACTACTTCCCGCTTGCCCCACCATTGTTGCTAACTATAATAGGAGTTGGATGTGGACGGGCAGATTATGGTGGATTTCAAGCGCGTACGCACCGTTTAACTGGCCCTTGGTTGGGCTACAATCGATTCAAGGCTGCGGAATGACAACAATCGGGGCTATTGAACCAATCCTAGACATACACCTCATCAGATTTGCATTGCCAAATACCTCCCAAAAAAACAGCGTGTCACTTCGGGCCACCACAGAATCGTGAGATACTCGGAATCGTGAGTACTGATTGGGTGTCGCGATTCCACATCGTTTTGCGAGGATGAGGTACTCGCGATTACCGCGGATCCATTAAAGTACGATGAATACCGGATCCAACGATTACTTACAATAACTGGTACCGGATCCTACGATTACTTACAATAACTGGTACCGGATCCAAGGATTACTTACAATAACTGGTACCGGATCCAACGATTACCTGTGATTCTAGGGTTCGGATCCCGCGATTACCTACCGAACCTAGGGCTCGGATCCAGCGATTACCTGTGATTCTAGGGTCCGGATCCCGCGATTACCTGTGATTCTAGGGTCCGGACCCACGAGACCGAGTCCGAACCCGAGTAGTCTCGGGGATTCGCGGAGCCGTAGGATCCGGATCCAGTCCCTGATCGCGCCCGCACCCGTGCGGCACGCTCTTTCAAACAGTCGCCGTGCTTGCTAGACGAAATGAGTAACGGGCGCACAACGCCGCAATATGAACACTGATGCGATGGTCGCGCAAATATAATGCATAGGCGACGGAGGGAGGAGGTGTTGGGCAGGCCGCTGTGTGGGAAACGCAGGAAATCGCGTATGTAGACTTACCACCGATATGCGCACAACCCAAGGGCAAGCCGCTTTCGGCCACAATGTTCAAGCGATCATAACTTACTCATTTATAGTCAATATTTCTTGTAACAGGTACCGTTGGACGCGTATGTTCAATGCGCGTCGAATGCATTTACTTTGGTGTTCAAATTACCACAAATAGATTTGTTATGAATTATTTAATGTGCGAATTATTCCGGCACAGCTGAGCCGCAGTGCCAAGTAACACCCATCCATGTCGGCACACCTCCTGAGACGATTTGTGCGGGGTTTGTCGATATATGTCTACCAATTCTTCATTCCTTTTGACCTCAGAGCCTAATTCCCGACGCGTGCCACGCGTGGGGTGGGTGTGGTTGGCACAAACACATACCCAAGCATTCCAAACACCACCGTCAACGTGATGCGTCCTTAACGGCCAAGTTGGACCTCGCCCCTCCCCTAAGCCAATCGCCCTCGCATGTTTACAGCGTGCAGTGTTTATTCAAACCTGCGTCATGTGCGTTTTTGCTCGCTTGCTTTCCAAAGAATCACCCGTGCCAGCGGCGTGAACTTCCGTGCTCTATTCACAAACCCGCAAACCAAACCTCGCGCATTGAACACGGCACCCACGCCTCCAAACCCCCTCCAAAAAGCCCCCCAAAATACGGTGTTGTGGAACACAGAGAAGTATGCAGCTTGGTATGAGCGCTTGAGCAATGCCCAAGCGTGGCGCTCAGAATGACGTGAGTAGTTCAGACAATTTCCCGGGAGTTTATGGGCTTAATTCGACAAACTCCACAGACAACACCCGCTTTTAGCTGAGGTCTAACCACCCCGGATGGAGGCTTACTGCTTGCTTCTCGGCTCTCCTACCATTGGGTGGTACTCGGGTATCGTCGTGCTTGACGTGGTGAGAGGGGAGCGTGTTCTTGACTAGCTTATGCTTAACATAATGCATGTCCGGACTTTTGTGGAGGAGTGTATATCAACAAAAATGAAAAAAAATCTTATTAGGAAAAGCAGGGGAGACCAAAATAGCATGCAAAATATATAATAAAGAAAAAAGTATTACAGCAACTCCAGCAGACGAAATAAATCTAAATATATTGCTTACAAGAAGAACAAGATGAGCACGGACAGGGAAAGTGGGAGGGGAAACAAGAGGGCTAGAGTGACAAGAGGATCACGGAATCCAAAGCACAGCAAAAGGAAAGCACTACATTGTGCATAAACCTAGCAGATTAAACTAAGGAAACTCTTAAGCCACGCCGAGAATGCAACACGTGGAGGCGACAAGCGGCGCCTCACGCGCCGCTCGAGGAAGCACGGGGACGCTTGCGGCCCATGGCGCGGGTGAAGAGCGCCGTGGCTGGAGAAGGCATCCCAGCCGAGGTAGAAGCGGCCTCCTTGCCGTTCGCAGCGGCGGACAAACCGCGCAAGACGTTGTCCGCGTGAGCAACATGGACGGCGAGAGAGACCTTTCGACGCCAGGAGGCCAACAACTTGCCCACGTGCATCCCTTTAGATGCGGCTGCCTGCTTGGCTAGCTCCGTCAAGAAAGCCGTGGCGTGGCCGCCAAGAGTACCAAATTCCGTGACTGCAAAGGGAATGAAGCGGATGTCGGGGCGACTCCTCAACCCCTCCGAGTACTTCTCGAACTTGGTCTTCTCAGCATGGCGGAGAGCGACTTCGGGTGACGGGGGGCTAGACACGCCGAACAAACCGGAAACCACGGCATCAAGGGCAAGTTTTGAGCCTCGGATGCCGTGATAGTGCAAGACACCCACATCCGCGGGGAGACCGTCGTTGCCGTTGGGGAGTTGAACTAACATCGTGGGATCTGTGAGAACCTCGACGCCAACCCCGAGTGCGCCACGAACCTCGGAGATGATTTCCGCAAGGGCCGTCACTAACCAAGAGTGAGCGGTGTGGACCGAAGCATCTCCGCCGCAACGAGCCAAATGGTCCGCAAAAGCAGTGGCCCACGCATCATCCGACATGTCAACACCCGCCGACGAGAACGCACCCCGCATAGCTTGAACCGAGAGATGGCAAGAAGCACAAGCAGTGGGGGAGCGTAGAGAAGAGAGGATGCGAGATGAGGGTAGGCCGAAGATGCGACAGACCGCGACGCGGAAAACTGCGTCGTAGTGCTCAGGGAACTTGTCACGGAGCTCGCCCAGGCGACCCGAAGTAGGAGGGTCCGAAGCCAAAAACGCAAGGGCGCCGTGGCCGAGACGAGATAGAAAACGCCTAGACTCCGGCCGAGCGCGGTTGGAAAACGTGGGAGCGAGCTTCGCGAAGCGAAACAAGTTGACGCGCTCACTGATGTCGGCTTGTAGCTTTGGAAAGATGTCCGTGGCAAACGCAGAAAGAGGGACGAGCGAGGGTAGGCCATCAAGGGACTGGGCAATCTGCTCGTTGTTTGATCGGGCTTCGGCAACGCAGCCGGCGCGAGCCACCGTTGGACGTTTCGGGGGGAGCATCGCTAAGGTTGTGGTTATCAAGGGTTCAGACTCGGCGAGAGCGTGAGAACCGCACGCAGCGTCCAAGCGCGCCCGACGAAGCGAGTTCTAACGACCACATGGGTTCGTTATCGCCGTCGTTTCCGTCCGGTGTACCATGCCTACGGGACACCGGTGTGGTCATAGCACTCGCTAATCGTCCATACATGGTCGGCTCCATTGGAACATCGTCTTGGGAATCCCCGCGCACGCGAGCGTCTTGTGTTGTAAGGAAACGAATAGCTGAGCCCACTGCCAAACCGGCCGCTCCGACATGGGCCGCATCCGCCAAGGCAGCCAAATCCCCCACCCCCATGCCGCCGAAACGTATGGGAAGAGACATCTCGGAGCGAGTGTTGTTGGGTAGGCTGGATGCGGGAAGGCCCAATATCTCAGCCGCCACATCTAAATGATGCTGGATGTATTTTGTATTTCTCATCAGGTGAATTTTGCCACCAGCATCCGCCGCGAAAGATGAGATGGATGTATCTTGTAGATTACCTATATACATACGGGTATTGGTACAAACAAATGACTGGCTACCCTTGCCAGTCATCATCCATATACTATCTACAGGTCTCGCTATCAGTACTTTACAGGTACCTCCAGCGATATTGCTACGCGGAACGGTGTCGTCCACTTCCGCGCGCAACCCTTCACTGGAGGTCTTCGAATACAAGGCAAGCCGCTCGCCAGCAATTAAACACTCCAGACCTGTCCACCGGCGGCCTTTTCAGCAGCCACTGCTGATTCATTACGTATTCGCTCCTCTGTTTCCGTGTGAACGCCAGGCAAATTCCCGGAACGAGGATCAATTCACATGGCCCCCGCCGCCCCCCGCCGTTTGTCCTCTGACATACCTGGCGGCGTTCCGCAAATGGTCACTGACTCCAGCCCCGTGAGTTCTGGGCAGGTTTTCCCTACGCTGTCTTATTTAACAGACGAAAATTCCGCCAGTTCTTTCCGTGAGCCCTGGTTCGAGACCAGTTTTCATCCGACTGCCAGGTTCCCACATTTCGTCGTGCAGTCCCAAGCCCGATACCAGCAGACGATTAGCGCCACAGCCGTCTATCAGAGCGCTGATGCTGAGGACATCATGCCGAGTATTCGCGACGAAGTGGCGTACACTGACGATCAGGCAGATACGAGCTGCTGCGACGCTCATATGTTTCCCTCTCTACCAGACTATTCCAACTTTTTTGCTACAACTAACGCGCAACAGTACTGCTGCTCAAGCTCGCCCAGCTACAACCATCCCACGGGGTTCCGATACAACGTCGTTACTCGCAGTCCAACTGGCGGCCAGACAGCAGACATCCTTACTCCTTATTCGTCGTCAATCGGATTTAAATGCAACGAGTACTCTAATAATACTCGCACGAGTTACCTGCGCGACGTGTCCTGTCAGCCTCTGACGCAGTCCCACGACTTCCAGAGCCCACAAGGCGGGCAACTTTCAGGAGAATACTGTCAGCAGCTCGGCCAGTCGCTGGAGGATACTATTGTCTTTTGCTCACCAGTAGACCTCAATGTCGCGAATGACAACACCCACCAAGAGGATTGGACGCCGTATTTTCCGCCCTCACCACCTTCATATGTCGACTTAGACCAGGAGGATGCTGTCGGCTTTGCTGCTGAGGAGGTCCGTGATTTATCTTCCGTTGCCATATATAGCCAAAATATTGCCCGCAGTTATACGCGCTCGTCCAGTCGTCGACCAAGCGTTGTCTCGACGACGTCCTCCATCGAAAGCCAGACTATTCCCGTCGACCAAGGGCCTGATGGGAACCATTGTGAGCGCAGCAAGAGCACCGCCGTGACCAACCGCACCACCACCGCAACGCGCTTGTTTCGCAGCGGCAAAACTATGAAAAGCATCTCGGGCGGTGTTACTTATGACGGAGTCGCGAACTACTGCCAGAACATCTGTTGCGGCGCAAGCCTCGCTCATGAGAAAGCCTACTGCCAGCGCTACCATCTCTGCAAGCACTGTATTGGCAAGTTGTCGCTGATATTTGACGGCGAGGCAAAGCGCTTTTGCCAGCAGTGCAGTTTGCTACACCCCATCGGTGAGTTTGACACAGACAAGAAGAGCTGCCGGAAAAAGTTGGCGAAGCACGCTCTCCGCCTCAGGCAACGTCGCGCTGCGAAGCGTCTCTTGAACAAAAATTAAGTGTCATAGTTTTTGTTGGGCAGTAGCGATACTTTATTAGGTAGCCTTCTCGATGTCCTGATGTGGGGACCTACGCACATTCACCAGGTATAGCAGTAGCAGTTTATTAGTAAGTCGATTCAATTGTAAAGATTGCAACATCAGCGTTGAGAAGCTCCTCGCCGCCCGGCCATAAGTCCAAGCATAATTATGTGAATGACACGCCAGGATTATGTCAGCGTGGGTAGATTGCCTTCGCGACGACCCAGTTCGAAAAGATTATTATTATATTTGCTGCAGTTGCGATGCAGCATTTTGTGTCACTATCGCGCGGACTGTAGTGGTTGGCAACCAGCAATAATGGGGCAAAGGACGTCAGTATGCCAGCATTTTGGCACTTAATGGCGGTATGTTGCTTAGGCGCTTAGCGACCTTGTGGGGTCACTTGCCCCACAGGCCGGTATTGAGCAGTAGCGTTTTTTAGGCTCCCCCTGGATATTAATTAGAGTGTTTCGCTTTGCGACTTTGGGCATTGCCGATGCTGTGCCTCGGACTCATCCAGTTGCCTGTGGGGTTTAATTCCTCGCTATTTTTCCGCCCTTTTTGATCGGTGGTTTTCATCACTGCTTAAGAGCAGTGCACGGTTTCCAAGAGAGGCAGCCGCGCCATTAATAGGCCAACTGCTTTCTTTGTTAGGACAGCGTATATTAACAGGCAAAAAACATTTGGCTGCATCCGTGCCATAAAGCTGCTGTTGCCTGCCTTCCGGCTCCCAGGGCTTCATTGCCTCAGAAGCCTTCACTGCTTTTTTCTTGTAAGAAAGTTTTATTTGAGCTTCACTGCTTCCCCCCCTTTCTCTTGGCTTCTTCGGTGGTGGATTCCGCTGCTTATTTTGGCAAACATTTACTGTCAGTGGGCGCAAAGCCGCGATAAATCTAAGAGACAAATTATCGATAAATCGTAATAAAATGCACAATACTTAATTTACAACAATTCCTCAACGAATGTCAAAACAAATTGAAGAATAAATGCTTGCTATACTTTGCATTTTGTTCCCAAATATGACGTCATGAATAAAGACTCAGTTTTATTGAGAAGTTGCTTACAAGAAGAACCAGATGAGCACGGACAGGGAAAGTGGGAGGGGAAACAAGAGGGCAAGAGTGAAAATATACTCAGTTTTATTGATAGCGACATTTTTTAATTATGTGATTCAAGCTCAAAATATCGCAAGTGAGACGAGTATCAATCGCACAAAACGATTATGTAATCCTAACATGTATTAAGGTAGTGCTTACAAGAAGAATCCAAACATGTATTCGCTAGAATAAAGCAGCACTTTCCCAGTTTTCATTGCTATCCGCTCCACCCAAAGTCGTAATCCTTAATTGACGAGCTAGTCGAGTATTTCTGAACCAAATAAAAATTTTCTTATAAGAAAAACCAGTGGAGGCCACCGAGCAAAGAGAAGAAAGGAGGAAAAAACCTAAGCCTGAGGAACATGAAGGCATGCCACAGCGTCAGCACTGCCCTACTGAAAAGTATCGCGGAGAAAGGAACCCAGAGTGCCATGAAGAGCAGTAGAAAGACGTTGCATGAATTCACGTCGCACATCCCCCCAAAAACGCCGAAAAGGAACAGAATAAGTAGATCGACGAACGAAATGCTGTTTACGGACAATTTCTACTTAACCAAACCAATTCATGAGAAACTTATATTACAAGATATTAACATTTTGATTATAAATAAACCCAAAAAAAAAATCTTACAAGAAAAAGCAGTGGAGGCCACCAAAAAAAAAAAAAAAGGAGGAAAAAACCTAAGCCCGAGGAACAGGAAGGCATGCCACAGCACCAGCACTGCCCTCTTGGGAAAACGTATCCTACCGTCACTAAAGACAGTAAAAAGATCCAAAGTACTACTAAAGTACTACTGAACCACATAACGGGGATGGGTCGGTAGCTTGATTAAGCAACGCCGATCGTTTGCGCTCTGGGCCTGGCCTCCCAATAAGCGACAAACTGGTGGACAAGGCCGTTGAACAACGTGCACCATCCACCTCTCCCCACCCGAGCCCAGCTCACCAAGGTCAGTGGATCCGTAGCGACACCAGACGGTACACACTCCAAGGCGCGGCTTTCAGGGATTTGAATTACATCTCCCCGACAGCTATCGCGCCACCCACTTCGAAATCCGACCAAGTACCCGCCATAGTACTGCGAAAGAACAATCACACCCATCACTTACAAAACGCTACCCCCCCGGGCAGCGGCGCGCAACACCGCGCCCCTCCGGCCTATTACCAACAAACCCAGGTCCCATCGGGCCTGGTCGTGTGCCGCCAACACACGCAATCCACTCGGAACCCACTCAAAAATCCTCAACTAACCCCCTTGGTCCTCCCCCCTACTCGGAATCAAACTCGATCGCAATGTCCTCGACCCCTACCCCCCCCCCCCACCTACAGGCAGGCGCTTCTGCGGGACCCCCAGGACCGCAGGCGATACACGGACCTCTGCGATCCCCGGAACCAACTCGCGGGCCACCCCCTGACCCCATTCCTCACCGTCCCCCAAATGTCCCATGTCCGACAGAACCTGGGAACATCACTGGACCCGACATCTATTTGTCGTGGCCTCCAGACTGACAGACTCCCCTAGTCCTGGCTACCCCCCGGTCAACCACGGACCTTGGCAGAGCCGACGACTTCTCCACCCGCATGATCGACTCCACCCTTCTCACAGGCCAGTAGCCCAGTACTCGACCACCCCCTCCCACCTTACTCGCTTTTGGATTCACGGCGTCTTCCTGCCGGATCCATCACACCCCGACCCGATCACGTCGGCATGCACGGTGGCCCGCCACTGGCTCCTCAAGAGCATCCGCAGCCTCGCCGACCTCCCCCATCGTATTAAAAATATAATCGGTCGGGAACTCGCCCATCACACAAGATGGACTGCGAACTCCACCCGCACCCACCACCCGACAGCCCCTAAATGCGACGACACCACACCCTTGCCTATCGAGCTTCGTTCGGGATTTCAGGAAATTCGCCTTGTTCTCCCCACCTCATGCGTTGCGGTCGGCCTCATGTACCAACTGGCTTCACGCCAGCGTGAACTCCACTCGGACGGTCCGGCGCCCCCCTCCGCAGCCTCCTCCCCCTCTCTCCTGACAAAACTGCGACAGCAGAAAATTCAATTCCTACGAGACGCCTTTGCCCCTGCGGTTTCAGGCCGGCGCGTGAAAATCCGCTCCCCCCTGTTCACTGGTATCACCGGCCGAGAAACCGTCGCACTCCTGCAGGACCTCCTCACCTCCAGCCTCGCGCACGCACTCACCTCTATTGGATCAGCCCCTCGACCCACCCCCAATGCAGGCTCGAGGACCTCCTAGAGCCAGCTCAATTCATCCTCCAATTCGCGGACGCCCTCCAGCCAGTGGAAGTTCCCACCCCGATCGCGGACGACCCCTCCTCCCTCTGGGTGAATATCCTCCACCTGCCCAATAACCCCATTCATTCACAATAGGGACATGTATCCCTCCATATCCTTTCATATTCCCTTCACGAACCTATACCCCCCAACCATCATCTTAACACCATCACCATCACCCCCCCCCCCCCACTCACAGGCCACGTTCCAGGCACCTCCTGGGCTGACACCTGCCTCACCATCGTCCTCATCCAGTCCCGCCACTCACTCTCCCTTCCTTGCATCAACCCAGATGGCTCCATCCCACCCACCCAATGGCTATACACACCTATTATATCAAACAGCCAACGAATACACTACCCATCACGCCCCCACGTCCACCCCCCTGCCCATCACCCCCTCGACCTCTCCTCCTACACAACACTGAAAAAATTTCCGCGCCGACTGGCACCATCACCAGCAACAGCAACAGCAGCACCAACACGACCAGTATCTCGACGTCCGCCGGTTGCTGCAACTCCATCACCACCACCATCAGCAGCAGCATCAGCAGCAGCAACGGCGGAACCAACACTACTAGTGTCTCTACGTCCGCCGGCTGCTGCAACAATAGCAGCAGCAGCCATGCGCCGACTAGCACCACCACCACTACCACCAGCAATAGCGGCACCAACACTACTAGTGTCTCTACGTCCGCCGGCTGTTGCAGCAACAACAGTAGCAGCCGTGCGCCGACAAGCACCACCACCATCAGCTGCAGCATCTGCAGCAGCCACGGCGGCACCAGCACTACAAGTGTCTCTATGTCCGACAGCTGCTGCAGCAACAGCAGCAGCAGCCGTGCGCCGACCAGCACCACCACCATTAGCAGCAGCATTTGCAGCAGCAACGGCGGAACCAACACTACCAACAGCAACAACGGCAGCAGCTCTCCGCCGAACGGCATCGGCAGCCTCCCTCGAACCACCGGCGGCAGGGGCAGCCCGCCGCCCACCAGCGGTAGCCCTATCAGCCCGCCGCAGAGGAGCAGGTTTTCCCGACCGACTCGTAAGGGGGCGACGGACGGCGAAAGTGGCGCGCACGACAGATGCCCAAGAGCCACCGAGGGGGGGGGGGGGGGTAGAGACAAAGCACAGATAAGAGGGCGTCGCGCATTGTGACGAGGAGTAGCGCGGCGGCCCGATGCGGAGGTACGGACAAGGGATGCGGGGGGGGGGGGGGATAGCAGACGACGCACGGACCGTAGCACGGTCCCGACGAGCAGCAGAATCGCGACGGGGAGGTCCAGACGCGGAGGACCGGGCGAAAGGGGGAAGAGGAGAAGGAGAAGCCAGTCGGGACGGCCCGGGAGCAAGACGCGAAGGCCGGTCAATGGCCCGGTTGTCGGCCATAACGAGGCCCCGGGAGGAGTGTTGATCGCTACCAAACACGTAGAGCCACCCCCTCCCTAGCCTCCCCGCTACGAACAGGGAGGAGGGAGGGAGGGCAAAGCGCATGCGGGGGAGACCTGCATGGGCGCCGACGAGGTCCTCCGCTGACGAGGTCCTCCGCTCGTGCAGCACTAGCGGGACATATATAAACCCCAAATAACCTCTACCAGTATATATTTGTTTGCCCTCCCCTCCCATTTTCCGTGCTCATGTTCTTCTTCCTGTATAATCTAAAAAATCATTACAAAAAAAACCAGTGGAGGCCACCAATCAAAAAGAAAAAAAGAGGAAAAAACCTAAGCCCGAGGAACAAGAAGGCATGCCACATCGTCGGCACTGCCCTCTTGGAAAGCGTCGCGGAGATAGGCACCCAGAGTGCCATGAAGAGCAGCACAAAGACGTTGCATGAATTCACGTCGCACATCCCCCAAAAACGCAGAAAATAACGACAAACGAAATGTTGCATACGGACATAATTGCCAGAGCGCAAGGACCGAGAGTCAGCGGCCCCCATGCTAGGGAATCGACGAACAACCACCAAAATAGCCAAGCGGCAAATCAACTCAGCCGCCATCGGCGTCAACCGGCCCCCATCCTCCATGGCGAAGGGATCATAGTCATGGATCGACAAAACCGAAGGCGTGCCAAGCACTGCAAAAGTGCGGAGGTCCGCATCAAGTTTGCCATGCTGAGCTCCCAATGCAAGGCTGCCAAGGAGTGGGAGACGAGCACCTATACGAGGAACATTGGTGTTCGTGCGAGCACTTGTAACCGTCACATCAACAACAAGATGACGGTGCGGCCTACTCGCCGCAATTCTCACCGAACCCACTGACACTATCCACAACCGCCTCCCCGTCA
This sequence comes from Tetraselmis chui, assembly GCA_026401115.1. Classification (NCBI taxonomy): domain Eukaryota; kingdom Viridiplantae; phylum Chlorophyta; class Chlorodendrophyceae; order Chlorodendrales; family Chlorodendraceae; genus Tetraselmis; species Tetraselmis chui. The sequence goes on from JAPMLY010000620.1 coordinate 177,863, forward strand.
CGAACCTCAACATCAAACAAGCCTCCCTCCCCACCACCCTACATCCCTCCTGGATTCCCCTCCTCAACCCACACCTCCCCAGACTCCCTTCTACCCTCTCCCCAGACATCCACTCCTCCCGCACCACCACTACCAACCCAACAGCCCGCATCACACACATAGACACGGAATACCTCACCCCCACAGACCACCACTACCCCCCTTGCGACGTGACACGCATCATATCCAAACACAAAGACACAGAATACGGACAAACACAATACATGGTCGAATGGGCCCCGGAACACCTCACGGAATGGGACATCCACCTCCAACTCGACGAAGGCTTCCAACTCATCTCTTCCACCCCCACATCGGTAACCCTACCCCCCCCCTCCCCCACTGACTGCTCCATATGCCATAACCCTCTTCACTTGGAACCCACTTCCACCTGCTCCACATGCCCGCACTTTGCAATCCACTCACAATGCCGCCCAGCTCAGGGTCCTGCCACATGGCAGTGCGACTGGTGTACTGGTGGCCAACAGCACGACCTCACCCGTCTCCACGAGGTCCAATGGGCCCCATGCCTTCAACTTCACGACACCATTAGTGAGACCCCCTCCGGCCCCACCGCCCTCACAGCATTTAACTCTGGCTTTGTCCCATCCACCACACCCATCCTGCCAGAACCCGGACCTCCTCCGTGGTCACACCCCCTAATCACATTCAACCACGCCCCCATTAACCCCGACCTTGACATGCTCCCTACCGGTAAATTCGCCATCCACGCACACCCATCCCTCCACGACACCACCATACTCTGCACTCCTGACGGCTGCGCAATCACCACCCTTAACGGCCCCCGCGTCCGTCATCTCTACCAACTCTTTCGCCCCGACCTCTCGCAGCATACGTTCGAGGAGGAGGTCTATCGCCTCCTTACTCGCCTAGGCTCTCGGTCGGAAATCCAATCCCCCACACCCACCACCACCACACGCAACAGATGGGCCACTCGAGAGGACCTCCTCTCCGCTCTACGGCACACATTCCACATCCAGACAGAACTCTACTCGGACCCCCTTAACAAATCACTCCACTCACACACCTACCACTCGCTTTACCCAGAAGACATAGTCTTCTCGTCCAGCGGCAGTAACGCTCCACACACATGGCAGGGTACCAATATCGCAAATCCCGAATACGACCACGAATGCATGCGCCGTGCCATGGAACATGCAATCACCAGCGCACATCTCACAAACACACACACCCCCAGCGCTACCATCCTCATTCTCCCCCGATGGGAACACACACCTTACCGCCACTCTAAATACATCAACTCCCCCTACACACATCACCTATACACCCTCCCCAACGACGCGAACACCTTCCTACCCCCCGACCAACACACCGGCCATCCCACCCCCACCCCTTTCGGCACACGCTGGATGGTAGACATCTACCTCGTCGCTAACTCACTCGCACTCCACAACCTTCCCTCACGCACAGCCATGACCGCACTCCACAACACCCTAGAATCTATCTACGACACACACCTCCCAAACCCCATCCTCAACATCCCACCGCCACACCTCAACACCCCCTACTCCCCTCACTCCGCAGGCATCTACCATCTCCCCCCAAACCCCACCCACCCCCTTACCCACCCCCTACAAGAACGAACAAGACTAACATACTTCCCGACCAGAGGAATCCTTGCTTGGAACTCGCAGGACTTCGTATACACAGACGGCTCGAAAAAAGGAGGCAACTCCCCTCTTGGAGCAGCAGCTACCCACCCCGCCTCGGACACCAACATCAGAATCCTGGTGACCTCTACCCCCCCCTCCCATACCATTAATCGAGCCGAACTAGCTGGTATCGCCATAGGCCTCCAACTAGGACATACCCACCTCCTTACTGACAGTGCGTGCTCCCTCCGCCTCATACAAGGTTACCTTAACTGCCCCTCCGCTTATAGGCACAACATCCACCGAGACACACTCCTCTCCATCACACACACCCTCAAAACCCGATGCGACGCAGGCATCCGCACACATCTAGGTAAAATTAAAGCACACAACCACTCACCCGGCAACGAACTAGCAGACACACTCGCTAACCAGGTCGCTGATGGTCACCCGCCAGATACAACATACACCACAGGCTCGGAGGTGTCCATTGGACATTGGACCTGGCCTTACACCCTCATACCACAAACCCAAGGCGAACCCTTACCCCACATATACACAAACCTAAAAGCCGACGCACACACACACAGCTGCAAACACACACTTACACCCCTCTCGCAATCATCCAAACACGGCGCCCTACTCGCCCGCGCCGCGGCGGACGGTGCCGACTTCACCTTCCACAAAAAACACTCAACACTCACCAACACACAATTCACCCACAAACAAGAATTCATTTGGGGCGTCCACAACACCCGCCTCCTCCCACACAATCCCACCCTGCGATGTCCCATGTGTGGCCAATTCACCAGCAACGGCCACATGGCCGGTAACTGCCCATCCATGTCTGGCCTGAGACAGGACCGACACAACAGCGCGCTACAACTCCTCATGTCTCTCCTCGAACGCCACAATGGAGGTCGATGGGAAACTATCACTGCAGACTTCGGTAACAAACCCATCAAGTCTTTCCCCCACCCCACCACCTCCTACACCCCTCTTGACTGCCATCCCCCACACCCCTCCCACATGCCTACCCGCCTTGTTGATGCTGACGAAGGTCTCTCGACCGACTCCCTAACCTCTTGTCCCGCTATACTCCCCTCCGACATCCTCCCGCCTGAACTGCGTCCCCCGGCACATAAACCCGATTTCATACGCCTCCTCGAACCTCGCTTCGTTGGCCACAACAACGGCCGCCGTAGATACTCGTCTATCAAAAAAATTCAGATAGGGGAATGGAAATACTGCACCGACCACAACCTCTCACACACAACCCGCCTGATTAGGAACAAATACACACCCCTCGCAAACGCCATCCGCAACCATTGGCCGGGTACCGAAGTCGACATCCTACCCATAGTCATGAGCCGCACGGGCACACCGCACTCATCCACCATCGAAAGTCTCACCTCCCTACTCACCCTCCGCACCGACCCTCCGGACAAACTCATCACCAAAACTCGCCTAGACACGTCTCGCATCCTTTCCACCCTCCACACACACACCGTCCAATGGCTGCACTATCTCCTCCTCGTCTACCGCACCAAATCACGCAAGACCACTCGCCAAGCATCCGCATAAAGACCTACCTCATGCCCCTCTTGCACACCACCTTTAAACCACTCCAGACCCTCCCCGGGGGGGAGTAAAACCCCCGACCACACTTGGAGAGGTTGGACACAGGAGGTTCACGGTCTAGCCCTGACTTGTAAGTTCCCTGTTTGACGTAGTTGGGAGGGCCCAGAGACAGCAGCCGACGCATCCGGCTTTTTGGTGAAAAACCGGCGCATACGGTACATTTCATTTCATTTCATTTCATTTCATTTCATTTCATTTCATGACGGTGCGGAGCCATGAAGTCTAACCAAACCACATCCCCAAGGCGATCTGGAGAAGCTCCCGACCGAATACGGCGGACCTCCAAGCGCAAGTCCCGGCCCTTAGTAGCCCCCGCTTCAAGCATGAACTCTTCAAGCACGTGGACATTACGGTCGTGGATTTGAATGATATACCAAGAGCACGGGCACCGGGAAATATGGTCCATGAGCACAACGGTTGTTGAGCGCTCACCCGACATAGAGATGCCCGATACCGTCGACGAAGATCCATACCCGCGAGACTATGGAGGAGCCTCATTGCACCGAGGGCATTTTCGAACATGAGCGGCGCGCTCCTCAGTCAAGCCAAGCACCCGGTGGGCTGCCATCGTATAGCAATCGGATGGCACCTTGAAACTGGACACATGTGAAGCAAAAAAGAGAGCCAAAACCCCGCGACCCGTACCCAAAATCACCCTCATGTAGTCCGGTGAGGAAGGTCTGCAAAACGCCAAGAGGTTAAGGTAGGCCCGGGCACAAAGAATGCGCGAAATGCCGCGTTGAATGTGGCCCCCGGAATCTCCCAAGCGAGTGAGAGCATCGGGAGTCGGAAGTTGTAGGCAAGTCAGTTGGGTAGCGGGTGCCACCGCAGTGTTGACCGGAGGTACCACCAACTCGACATCGGGCCCGGCGTAATCGGAAAGTTTTTGGTTCAGTGTGTTAGTCAACACCATGAGATCCGTTTACGAAAACCAGCTCATAGTGGAGATCGAATCATCCGAATTGCGCGATTGGACCGCGCAATCTTCTTGTATAAACTGTTCAAACTTTCGAAGTACCGATATAGTATTGTCCGTTTCGCTCGTACCAGTACATGGTGCCGCTGTATGCCCTTCACCTTTTATTGCTGCTATACATATACCTATAGCGTTGAATGAATTTCGACTTTATTCTACATCTCAGCAAAGGCTCAAAACTTGTCCTTGATGCCGTGGTTTCCGGTTTGTTCGGCGTTTCTAGCCCCCCGTCACCCAAAGTCGCTCTCCGCCATGCTGAGAAGAGCAAGTTCGAGAAGTACTCGGAGGGGGTGAGGAGTCGCCCCGACATCCGTTTCATTCCCTTTGCAATCACGGAATTTGGTACTCTCGGCGGCCACGCCACGGCTTTCTTGACGGAGCTAGCCAAGCAGGCAACCGCATCTAAAGGAATGCATGTGGGCAAGTTGTTGGCCTCCTAGCGTCGAAAGGTCTCTCTCGCCGTCCATGTTGCTCACGCGGACAACGTCTTGCGCGGTTTGTCCGCCGCTGCGGACGGCGTGGAGGCCGCTTCTTCCTCGGCCGGGATGCCTTTTTCTGCCACGGCGCTCTTCCCCCATACCATGGGCCGCAAGCGTCCTTGTGCTTCCTCGAGCGGCGCGTGGGGCGCCGCTTGTCGCCTCCACGTGTTGAATTCTCGGCGTGGCCTAAGAGTTTCCTTAGTTTAATCTGATGGGTTTGTGCACAATGTAGTGCTTTCCCTTTGTCGTGCTTTGGATTCCGTGATTCTCTTGTCACTCTTGCCCTTTTGTTTCCCCTTCCACTTTCCATGTCCGTGCTCATCTTGTTTTACTTGTAACCAATATCTCAACAAGAAATAAATAACGAGGGATATCTAAAGGCAATGAGAGCTCCTATCCCGATTTCTGCGAGGAGGTACCCAGATTAGTTTTTGTTGCGGTTCTCAACGCCGTGGAGACATCGGGACGCGTACATATGGCCGCGTACAGAAGACTTCTCAGGGGGCTTGGGCAGACGTCCTTGGCCACCCCGGTGAGGGTGGATGAGGTCATGTGCGCGAGGCCGGCGAGGAAGCCGGGGTCCATAGGAAGGGACGATGGCTTACAGTCGGTCATGCAGTACTTTGCGAGGATGTCGCGCAGGTATTTGGATTGGTCCAGCGAGATGGTGCGAGCCGAGCGATCGCGAGTGATGTGCATGCCAAAAAGTTGGGAGAGGTCGCCAACGTCCTTAATCTTGAACCGTGCGCCGAGCTGAGCCTTGAACGATGCAAGCCATGTGGCATCATTGCAGGATGCGGAAATGTCATCGACGTAAAGTGCGATCATGGCGAAGACGTGACCGGTGCGGAAGATGTAGATCCACGGGTCGGAAACCCATTCTTGCCACCCATGGTCGACGAGCCATGCACGGAGCAACATGATGAACTCGCGAGGGGACTGCTTAAGTCCGTAGAGGTAGCGTTTGGGATGACACACTTTAGACGTGCCAGTAGAGAAGCCGAGGGGCTGGCGGATGTACACATCCTCCTTGATGGGGGCGTAGAGGAACGCAGTGTCGATGTCAAGTTGACACAACTCAAGGTCGCGGGCGGCTGCGATGGCCAAGAAGAGGCGGAGGCGTGCCACGCGGATCACATGGGAGATCGTCTCCGTGTAGTCTAGGCCAGCGCGCTCACCTATATCGGCTTGTAGCTTTCAAAAAATATCTGTGGTGAACGCCGAAAGGGGTACGAGCGAGGGTAGGCCATCAAGGGACCGAGAAATCTGCTCGTTGTTTGATCGGGCTTCAGCTACGCAGCCTGCGCGAGCCACCGTTGGACGTTGCGGGGGGAGCATCGCTAAGGCTGTGGCTATCAAGGGTTCATACTCGGCGAGAGCGTGAGAACCGCACGCAGCATCTAAGCGCGCCCACGACGAAGCGAGTTCTAACGACCACATGGGTGCGTTGTCGCCGTCGTCTCCGTCCGGTGTACCGTGCCTTCGGGACATTGTTGTGGTCATAGCAGTCGCTAGCCGTCCATACATGGTCGGCTCCATTGGAACTTCGTCTTGGGAGTCCCCGCGCACGCGAGCATCTTGTGATGTAAGGAAACGGATAGGTGAGCCCACTTCCAAACCGGCCGCTCCGACATGGGCCGCGTCCGCCAAGGCAACCAAGTCCCCCACCCCCATGCCTCCGAAACGTATGGGAAGAGACATCTCGGAGCGAGTGTTGCGGGGTAGGCTAGGTGCAGGGAGGCCCAATATCTCAGACGCCCCATCTAGGGTGGCATTGTCAACGCGCTCGAGGAAGGTCACGACGGTGTCGCCGTAGCCCTCGCCCCTGCCAAGACCTCGGGGGACTGTACGGGCAAAGTGTCCGAAGCGGCGGTTGCAATGTTAATGGATACGAAGCGCAGTGTGAGAGTGCCGATGAGCCGCTAGACCCCTTAGACGTTCGCCGTAGGCCTCATACTTGCGTAAGGCCATTTCAAACACGTCTCGATTAAAATCCGATGTACCCATTGGCCCTCCCAATACTTTCGTCCCTTCCGTGGAGACATTTACTCCCCGCATGATGTGGCCGTTGGGTAAGTTATCGAAAGCATCACCGACACCCAAAGGGGAAAACAAACAGTTTCTCGCGGATGGTTACTGCGAGGCCGACGCTAGCATACGCCTCCGGCATGGCGTCGCCAATAGCCACGAGAGACGCATGGGGTCACATGAAGTGACCATCATCAAAATAACCGCAGACAACGGATTCGTTCGGGGCAATCGCAGCCAATTGTTTGTATACCCGGGAGGCAACTGTTGCGAAGAACATGGCCCCGAGAACGCAACCTTGATGGACTCCACGGGTACTCGGGATGCGCATGGCCGGGCCGTGAGCATTTGATGAGTCGTAAACGGTAGCAAAAGTAAGCACTATCAGCATGTGCATCAAACAAAAAGAAAACAAGTACATAGTAACTAAGGATCCTTACATACTACACGATGCCGTACTGCCTTGCTACGGGTACTTCGCACCGGCTTCGCACTGTTCCCTCTAGGGATAGCTTCATATAAAAAAATCCGACGCGGCATGCCGACGTACCAAAACGTACTAAAACGTACCAAAACGTACCAAACGTACAACCACGTACCAAAACGTACCAAACGTACAACCACGTACCAAAACGTACCATACGTACAACCACGTACCAAAACGTACCAAATGTACCGGCAGAAAATGACGTGCATTGCTCGTCATATCTTCGGCTATTGACTGTAGTCCATTATTCGGAACATTTTTCCGCATTTTCAGGGATAACAAGAAACGTGTTGGCTTTGATATAATAAAATAATAGCCGATTGATATTTCCAATACAGTAGTAGTATACAGTATCAAACAGATATATGGTCAGATTGATGTAAATCTAGAGGTTTGCAAACTTACTTACATATGTGACAGAACGCACACCTTAGCGGTAGAGCGTTCCTATAAAAGCGGTGCGTCTTGCCCAGTCCTCGAGGTAACCCTCAGCGCAACGCTCCAAGCCATGCCCCCAGCAACTCTAGCTAGCGACAACCCTTAAGCCGGTGCAACCCCCGAGCACTGGCACTCTCTGCTTTGCGCTCGCCCATCTAGCTCGCGCAAAATTGCAGTCTCGACTCTCGTAGTCGAGTAGGGTGTCAGTTTTACCTTTCGTCTCGGTGTGCTCCCATCGTCACGAGACACTTCCCCCTTTTTGTTCATATTACATCGCATTCCAACATGCCGCCTACTGATATTGCAGCTCGGCCCTACCGCGGCCCCGTCGCTATCCCGTTTCAACAAGGCGTGACAGAACAAATTCAAGCAACGTGCGCGGTTTCCGAGCGTAGACTGATTGAGCAGATCGAGGCAAATTATGTTGCCTTACTCGCCCATCTGAAACACCTCGCAGAACCGGCTACCTGTTTGAATATGCAGCAACCCATTCCCGCTGCCGCCACCATTGTGACAGAGGGTGGTTATGCGGCGGCCCTTGCGCCGCCTATCGAGTTGCTGAACGACGACACCGAGCTTATCGAGCCCGAGTTCGTCGACTTCACCCGCCGTGGTGAGGTCAACCCCACCGGTCCGGAGCGCCCCTTGCGCACAGTCTGCGAACCCAGCTTCAAGACGCCGATCGAAGACGCCACTAGCGCCTTGACCACCAACCTCTTGCAATCGCCCCTCAACGGTTGCTACGTGGTCAGCAAAACCCACGCCCACTCCATCGGCATAGGTTTTGGTGCGCTACCGTCTAGACAAGCTCTTCCTATAAAGCGCACCGACATTATTTTGCGCGACCCGCGACAAGATAGTTTCACACGGCTGACACCGGCGGCCGACCCTCTACGTGCCGCATGTCCACAACCGCATTCTAACGCACGCCCACCAGCCGACCCCGACTTCGCGGAAGCTAACTCGCGTGACAATACGGCGGCACCACCTTTGCGGGCAAGCCTACAAGACCGAGACGCTACACTCTTACGGACAGGGCGCTCAACCGGCACGTCTGACTCCGCAAGGCGAAAATCGATCAGCGCCGCTACACCTTTACGGACCCGGCGCACAGCTTGTGCGCCCTACCGCGCCATACAAGAACCGTCTACGCGGCTAAATCACATGCAACCAGCTACGGCCACCTCCTGTGGGACAACAGACGGTGGTGATGCGGCGGCCCTTGCGCCA